>JACJUY010008423.1:0-23696 GCA_014220935.1 Platorchestia sp. MABIK | reverse complement strand
CGGTACATCACTACTCGTAGATTCCACGTTCCCCTAACTCCATACTAAATGGTGCCTTCATCCTCCCTCTCTATGAACATCTTTGTTGTGGTAAAGGGAGGCTAAAACTAATTTATAATCAATCAATGCATGTACCACAGCGCCCTCGTATTGCGTTATACAGTATAGCCTATTCAGAGTGCAGCGTGCCATAGTGTACCCGTGTTGCGTATCACTATGCATTGTGTTGCACATTACAGTGTGTGCCGGTGCAGTGTGCGGCAGTGCGCGTGGCCGCTTGCGTTGGGCGGTGCGGCGCTGTCATGTGACGGGACCCGCTTGCCAGCTGCAATCCACGAAGACGATTTGTGCTGTGTTTACTCGTAATTTTCTCGTTTGGTGATTTCCGCCCGTTCCTCCCCTCAGCTGAGCTGCAGCGCAGATTACGTGGGCAACCCTTGAAGTGGTCTCAGGAGCTCACAAGTGACGAAGTTGTGGGCCAGTAGATCACAGGATTTTGTGCCCGTGAGCGTTCATTACTGTCGCTGTAAATTGATGAGTGAGTTTCTTGTGAATATTATCAGTGGTGTCGCTTGAGTTGCAGTTTTTGTAGACGACTGCTCTCGTGTTGTGTGGTGGTGAACAGAGCGTAGTGATCGGCGACACTCAGTGCACAAATGTGAATGCGATGCCGTCCTGCAAATGCTCAACCGTGTCGAAATGGGCGGCGCTCAGTGCTTGTATTGAGCTATTCTAGCGATGTGCAGGTCAAGTTTTGTGCCCTGAAGTCTCATTATTTGGACACCATGTGGCGAGTGACTGTCACCCAGTCGTGAGGTTTTCAAAACACTGCAATGAACGCTATCCATGCGCACATGCATCCGTTTACACAGCGCATCAGCGAGACGTTACGATGATCTCGTAGCGTTGGCTTCATCGAAATGGATGTCTATTTTTCGTTCGTCTTGCCTGAATAATCAAGACTGCCTGTGAACTCCCATGTCATCGTTTCGTTTCTCCTCTGCCCCATTTTTCTTTCTAAACTCTCGTTTCCACTCCCCTTTCAAGACTAATTCCGAACAGTACTTCATAAATGAATCTTTTCGTTTGCTTTGTTATTGTAACTCTTCTGTTTTCATAGTACAGTACTTCATAAATAGATCTATTTATTTGCTTTATTGTTATAATTCTTCTGTTTTCTAATGATTCGTTCTGCAGCAGAAGTTGGTTCAGATCGTGTGCGTAAATGAATCACGCGAACGTGTTTTTTCTATGACAAAAAAATGCTACTAATTCTATCGTCAAAGTTTCTGTCTACGTGTACTTATTCTAAATTTCGTGAGCTTAGATTTACTGTTAAAATCAACGGTCTGATATCGAACATTTCTTTCTGTTGATTATTTCTCGTCTGCCTCACCTTCATTATTTTCCAGAAAATTTCACATGTAAATTCAACTCCCTCTTTCAATGAAAATGAACATTACGGCTTTGCTTTTTCACTTAGTTTTCCGTTTCCTGTGGAGTCAAGTCTGAATCTTACTCTATGTGTGTCACTTTATACTCTTGCCTTACCTGCGTCTCCATTCATCGTATCTGGGACAGAACCTCCGAAGATCGGCTCTTGCGCTACGTCTATGACTGCGGAGGATTTCATGTGGATGCATCGAAGAATCCTCTCTTACAAGCCATCTAAGTCAACTTCTTGCGGGTGAGTACCACATCAAAGTACAATATTACTGTCCTTTTTATGTGACCTGATCGTATACCATCCCTAGTCTGTGTGTATTATGTTACATGTGCAGTACCTCTTAGCAGAGTTAGCGTCTTTGTTGGCTTTATTATGGTCACGTCTCGTACCTTTTCTATGAAATGTTTGCTCTTTCTCTCCATGTGTTAGGTATAGGACACTTTCATTGATTGGTATAAACATGGTTATTTAGGAATCGGACAATCATAACAGGGGTGATATCCTTCAGGGAGAGACAACTATGGTTTCTTTGGGAATTCGCGCTCCCAGGGGTAAAATGTGAGGTTCCCAGCTGAGTTAAGTAGGCCTCCTTTTTGTTGAAATAATGCATGCTTTTTTGTTTTGTTGTTTTGTTACGGTCATCTTTCTCAGGTTCTCTGCTGTCTTATTTTTCAGCACCTCTGACTGTTGTCTTCTCGAGCTTTTATCTTGTTTTAAAGCCTTTATTTTACCTTACTGTTTCTATGCGTAGGCGATCTTGTGTGGGAACACATCCTTTGTATAGATTCCGCGTTCCCTAAACTCTATAAAAAACGGTACTTTTATCCTTCCTCTCTTTAAAACGCCTTTGTTCTGGTTAGGGAAGTTTCAACTAAATTATGTAATAATCTAACTCTGTCAATATTGATGCGATTTTAGTTCTGACCTATAAATTTTGGCACCTTTAGAGCTCAATTTAAAGTATCTAATAATTATGCGTTCATTCGTTACTTATGTTCTTATGGTTGTGTGTTAGATTTATTAACTTTTTTACTGAAGAAAATTCCTGTGTGTTGTCTTGAAATAACAGCTCTCTTTAATCCTTTTTGCTGGGGTTGACCGAGTTTACGTAAGCGACTTTCCACAGAGCTTCGTTCTCCGATATCGATCCAGCATATCTCCTTCCACATCGCATCGGCTCCAGTTCACGGCGCTCTTGAAACGCAGGTCGGTGCGTACGTCGATATCAGTTTACTTTAAACCGCTTTAGTGGAAGTCCTGTTGGATATTGAGAGAAGTCCGATATTAGGTGTCTGGTGGTCAAATTGACGGATTTGTTCAAGTCAACATACTCGTTGGCAATTACTGCAAAGGTTTCATAAGAAAGGATGATTTCGCTGTTTGTATGTGTTCCAGGTGACTCGCTTGCGTGCGTCGTGACTTTAGTTCATTCCATTAATTTTAAGCGTAACGTTCACCTTTTATCACATAAATATTTCCTCATGAATAGAAACTCGCTTCTACTGGGGCATAGGGAAGAGTATGGATTGTATTGGTAAATTAGGTTTGTTGCCCTAGGCTAAGGTAATGTTAGGTTACCTCAGCTTCAGATATTGTTTGAGGACTTCTATCTTTCGGGCCCACTTCAGTTTTCACGCCTTTTTTGCTGTCTCTTGTATATTTTTCTTCATTTTTCCTAATTTGTCATTTTTATTCGCTGGGGTCCCCTGTGAGAACATACCTTGTCCACAGATTCTTCATTTCCTGTAGTGCATACTAAATGGTTCCTTCTGGTCGCTCTCTTGAGATCGCCTCCGTTGTGGCTGGAGTGAAAACTCGTGCGCCGCACAATGGGAGCACGAAGGGAGAATGAGCACAATATTATTGTCATTTCAGTTTCAAGAGAACTAATTTATTTGCTGAAGCTGCGAGCTTTCATTTTGGGGACAACGTGATCCTAATTTATTGTTCATAAGCAGGATTTTTTAAGCATCATTTCAATTGGTGACAGTGTAACTTGACTCTCTAAAGCTGGTGTTTATAAGGCGATTACGCAGCTCTTGTTGCGCTGTCCTGCTGAGCGGGTGCCGCTGCCACAAATTAGCGTGCATATTTCAGCGTGAGATGATACCTACACTGCCGAGATTTGCTTATTATTACACTTCTGTGGCTGCGTCATTGACTTGCTTCATTGATTGGATGATTGCTACGCTTCAACGGGTTGTTTTTGTGGTTTTGCAGCGACAGGTGTATTGTTATTCTGAAGAGATTGTTACACCGAAACAGCTGGTGTATTGCTTCCCTGCTGATACCCTTTTTTATTGTACTGCGCTGATTGGTTTATAGTTCTATGGAAACCATATTTGAAATGTTATGTTTCTATTGCATCACTGTGAAGACCGACAGGAATTCCTGTCAGTGACAACTCGCGTGTTGGTGTTTTTCAAACCTGTAAAGTAACTTTGAGGTTCGATGCCTGCGGTGTGAATCCTGCATCAGGAGTTGAGCGTGTCAAATGAGCGTTGCCCTGCGCCATCGATTTAATGTAGGAGTGTTAATTCATTGGGCGAGCTGCTGTACTTGCATTGAGTCCTCGCTTGTGATTTGCAATTTTCGCGTTACGGCTGGAATACTTGAGCGGCCCTGTGTTCGACTCCTACATTCAGTTCGTACCGAGACTGATGCCTTCGACTTGTGGTCGAGCACGTGCATGTATTTCTCTGGCATGGTGTGGTGGGCGAGGCCTGTCCTTTTCTCTGCTTCAAGTTACACGGTTCAAATTTTTCAACGTTACAACTGCAAGTGATAGTCTTGCGACTCCTGATACAACAAGTAGCTAATGATAAGTCTTGCGACTCGTTGTGTTAGGGGGTCTCATCTATGAATACTGTTAATTTTTTAGGGGCTTTTTCAGGTTTTCTCAGTTCGGCATATGTTAGTATTTTTCGTAGAGGGCATTTCAGTCATCCTGTTCCTACAGGCGCATCATTTTTTTTTTTTTGGGGGCAGTGTTTTTGCGATAGTTTCTATGTTCTCTGTGGGTCTCTGTGGTGGCGTTTGTTTTTAAAGCTGCTTCTTGCTTTTGCTGTATCGTTTAAAACTAAGATTCCTCGTTCAATCACAGTGTAAATTTAATGTAAAACTGAACGTTTGTCTGTATCTTGCAGGCCGCCGTGAATATAGGTCGATATCTTTTTCGTTATAGGTGCGAATGTTACAAAAGTTCTTGCAGCGGTGAGACATAGTTCATTTTCATGTGTTTTAGGGACCTGCTGTAGGGCCAATACTTCTGAAAACCTTCATCATGCAATATGTAGCAATTTAAATTTTTGCTATTGATATATTCTCATTCCTATTTTAAAATAGGCTTGTGAATGGTGCAAACGATATAATTCGCGTCTGTTTTTAAAGCAAGACCTGTTTCACCTTTCAGTTCTTTGTCTCTTGTGGGTCACCGTCTCCAAAGAACTATACTTTGAACTGCTACTTTAACTTTCCATCAGTTTTAGTGAACTTGACACTTGATGATGTATCGAGTGATCAGGGGCCACAAGTTTATACTGACCTGAATTAGGCCAATAATAAGGGCGCCCATCATCGTTGTAGTTCGAGCATGATCGCGTGATGACGCGCGTTTAGGCGTCTCTACTCGATGTTAAACTTCGCACTCAATTCCTGGAACCGTCTTCCGTCGCTGCAGCGGCAGCGCTGCGCGCTGAGTGCGGTGGTAGCTGAGCAACCCGTCCACAGTCCGCATCAAGTGTGCTCGTATCGGAGTTCTCCTCAGAGTTAGAAGAACACCAAAGCAGTTCCATTTTCATGATTAAACTAATAGGCATTTGTATCAATTTGACTTGAACGGTTTATGCAAAGTAGAGAAAAAGGGACCCTCGTTCAGCGTTGATGTGGTATTGTTAAAGCTTATGGGGGCGTCATTGTAAATGTCATCCATCCACGTGAAGAGCCGACACTCCGAACATATTATGATGCATTGAAATCAATACCGTACCCCATAGTGATACTGTTGTAGGCTGCCGCTGAAACGGACGTGGGCCTGTTGGTAACTGTATTTGCCGTGCTACTTGCGGCGCTAGCGATGAGATCGATGCTCGTGCCATGTCGATCAGAATTTGCCGGTTACCTGGCGACGGTTACAGCCACAGAGTGCGGTGCCGCACGATCTCTGCGCTCCTTCGTTGCTACTGTGTGAGCTGCGTTCGCCTCTCATTGAGACCGCTGCGATTGGAACGAACTCCCGCTCGTTTGCGGTGCTCGACCTTCACGTGAAAACCTCACGTAGCCCGAGCGTGTTGGAATTCAGTGTAGGCAGTTCTCAGAATCACGAATTGAAGCGTTTCTCTCTGCAGACATTATACGTTCAATGTACTTAATGCTTTGAAGTCTAATCTGTTGTCAAGTGCCGCCTTTGTTTTTTATCCAAGTTGTGGTCTGTGTGGCTGGCTTGACGTAGGTTGCTCCAGTTATGCCTCGCGTGCTTCTGGTCTAATCAAATCGTACGGCGAAGCGGAATTACGGGAACGTTTTATTATTGATCTAAGTGTTCAACTTGTCCACACGCTCAACGCATACCCGATGACCTGCCAGGCACGCACCTGACGAGCCCCCCGTTTGCGTGTGGTTGTCCTGAACGACGTGTAAAGTCTTTGAATTTGACACGTTCTCCGCGAATTGGGCAAGATGTGTGTGTGCCAGTAGCTAAATTGCTCATTCACGCACATCTATAAATGAGTGACATTTTATCTGTTTCGTAACCTTTTTTAGAAAAATAACTGCTGTCATACAAGGTGGAATGTTTTTGTGCATTTGTACCTTTCATATTTCTTAGGAAGGGCACAAATAAATCCGAGCGGTAAATTCGATTTCGCTATTCTGCTATTTGCAACGTAAGCAAACCATCAGTTCTCGACCCGGGAAACGCGGTGAACGTATCAAGTTTCGCTATCTTGCTGCCGGCAATCAATGTAGTTACTAAATGAATATAAGCTTGGTCGTTTCCTGTTTGAATCATCGCCGGCGTTTCTGCCCATCTTCATAGGTTCTCGCTTATCAACTCTGCGAAGGACATCTCGTTTTATTTGCTGATGGCCATTCAAGTCTAGTCTATGCAGTGACGTCTAATGTAAAGGAAATCGAACTTTTGTAATCAGAATCTGCCGTAAGAGTTGAAATTCATCGAGACAGGTACTGCATTGCGCGAACAATACGTTGCTGGAATGAAGTTGAAAATAATGCTTACATTTTCACGCGAACGAGTGGACTCGATAGAACCAAACCGACGCCAGGTTAGTGCTCGCGTTTGACATGGCATGCGCTACATTTGTCTTGGCTTGCGCTACATTTGTCTTTTGTAAATTAGCTGCAAATCACGGTTCAACGAACCATCATTTTCTGTTCCTTATCCAACTTATCGATTGAAATCTTTTCAAGCCTAATGATATGCATACAGGCATTCGATATAGCAAACAAGCGGATTTCCTGCGTATATTTTTAAGAATAGAATAAAAATTGGCCGCACGAATGAGCCAAGTGGCCCATTCTCGGGTTGTTTTCAAGTCCCGTGCAGTCAAACTCCACTCGCGCATGGGCACCAACGAGACATATTTCCAATTATTAGTTTTCACGCACAAGCACCAGAACAATCATATGTTAACTCTATCTCTTAACACGGCCGTTACGCTTAGCGTGGGTGCATAATTTGGCCGTTTTCATCGCATGATTATACACATTGGAGCCAAGATCAATCACCTCTTTTTTCCCAACTTCCTGCTGGTGCTATCAGAGAAGGCATTTCCATTGGATTCACAATTAAATTCTACAAAGAAATGTGGTTTCCGAAAATACCTTCAGGAGTGAGCAAATAGGTTTTTCTATTTAAACCAACCTGGAATTCCGAGCAACCCTTTTACTTGAAATACGAGTACAATGGATTTACCAGCCCAGTAGCAGGCAAAACGATTTTTGGATGTATTTATTATGCTAGCAGGGATAACATTTCCTGGGAGCTGATTCCGGACTCTGATAAATTTAAAGGGGAAAAATTAAGGGCTGAGCAGTCTTGAATTTTTTTCTAACTATGATGGCGACGAAGTGAAATGGTTTGTGCGGACGGTAGTTTTGGTGTGCTGCTTTTCGGCATTTGGGGAACTACGATTACACGCGAGTTTTTTTTATTTGTGTTGAAATCAACTTATGAATTTCATGGTGCGCTAGGCGTTTGACTGGTATAAATGTTACAACTGCAAAAAATTTTAATTCTTGTTTTTATCTAAACAAGTTGTCAAATTGTAATCACATTAGTGCTCTTATAAATGTGTGTTAATTTAGACGTTACTGAAAAATGTAAACGACGGCCTTTCGTTGAAAGGTTGAAATATGGAAGTAGAGAAGTTGGTAAACATTTAATTCTTGATAGTGCTAAATGTAACTCAAGCAGTTGCTGAGACAACCAAAAAGCGGTTAAAAGACTTTTAGGAACAGTCCTGCTTAAAAAACAGACTCCAATACGCTTTTTAAGGAAATATTTAAAAGAAGAGTGCAGAAGCGTTACCAGGAATACTAAAAACTTCTGACCGTGCAAATTTCAACTCCGAACGACCAGAGGAGCGTTCAAAACGACACGAAGGTATCTGTATTTTGAAGTACTACAGCCGACGTCTTTTTGGGCCCAATGGAAGCAAAGAGGTTAACAAGAGCGAAGATGTTATGGCATTAGTCTGCAGCTGCACTTATTACGCGTTGTAGATTCTTCTGCGGTTGCCCCAAGGCACGGTGTTGCAAATGACATGTTTTGAATTCGATGCGAGATAAAAACACGATACCAGTAGAATGAACAGACTCGTTACTTTCAAGGGGCGTGAGTTTATATCGGTTATTGTTTAGGCTGGCTCCATATTTTACTATTAAAATGAACTGAATATTTATCGGGGAGCTCGTTGTTATTGGGGGCTAGTCTTTGCGTCAATCCGTTTCAACGAGGTGGAAATCCCTCTCAACGAGGTTCACATCCCTCTCAACGAGGTTCACATCCCTCTCAACGAGGTTCACATCCCTCTCAACGAGGTTCACATCCCTCTCAACGAGGTTCACATCCCTCTCAACGAGGTTCACATCCCTCTCAACGAGGTTTAAATCCTCAATATACCTCCCGAGATACTTGTGTTGGCAAAACTTATTGGCTTTCAGGTCCAAAGAAATTACGTTCAACGAATTCTCCGCTCATCAATCAGACGCACTGTAGAATTGGCTACCTGTGATTGCGGCTTGATCTCATTGCCCTCCTCATTTGTCCTCAACAGAGCGTTTCTAGGTCAGGTAGCCTCAGGAGGGTACAAGTTCTGTATCTGTGGATGTGAGACCCCGAGCATGTGAGATCCCGAGCTGAAGGTTAGATAGCCTTTCCTCTAGTTCAAGTAGAATAGTATTTTTTTATATTTAGTTACGGACCTTCTTTTTTTCGGTTCTCTGCTGTTTTGTTTTTCAGCGCCTGTAACTTTTTCCTTCAACGTTTATTTTTTTTCTATAAATTTAATTTAATTTAATAAATTTAATTCTTAAATTGCTGTTTCCATGCGCAGAGGTTCTTGTGTGGGAACGCACCTTGTGCATGGATTCCTCGTTCTCTTAACTCCATCCTAGATGGTGCCTTTGTCATTCCTTTCTTTGGAAAACCTTCGTTCAGCTAGGGAGTTATAAAATAATTTATTATCTAACTTAAATTTTTGCATGAAATCAGATGCGAACCCTGACGTACTTTATAATTAGTAATGCTTCTCATACCGTAGATATTCCGCTTTTCAGATGCTATTGCTACCCCAGTTGTTCTGGAGTTCGACATCCCTCAGGGGGATACAACTATTGAATCTATGGGAATTAGCGCTCCCAGAGGAAAATGTGAGGGCCCGAGCTGAGAGTTAAGTAGGCCTTCATTTTGTTGAAATAAAATGTTTTTTTTGTCAAGTTATGGACCACTTTTTTTCGGTTCACTACTGTCCTGTTTTTCCCTCCTGTATGTAAGCCCCTTCCGCATAGATTCCGTGTACCCTTATCTCCATAGTAAATGGTGCCTTCCTCGTTCCTCTCTTCGATCCGCTCTTCTTTGTAGCAGTTAGGGAGGCTTAAGCTAACATACTCGTATAATCTAATCTAATCTGGAGTTTGAATGCTTTCATTTTTTGAATGGAAGTTTTCCTAATTAAGAACGTTCTTTTTGTTTTCCCACAGCAAAAGAATCATTAACTATTTTACGACTCATTTCGTCCGAGTGAATGAGCATTTATTACTTCTATGAGTATCTGTAGTTGTATTGCTTAGCTTTTTATTTCCTCATTTCTCTTCCTGCAGCAGCCGTACGTGAAAAAATGACCTAATCCGATCGCGACTTAGTAAAGTTTAAACCCCCATTGTAAACTGATTCTGTTCAAATGAAGTAAACATTCTCGTTGCCCTCATCTTTTTCATTGCGTTGTGATGGTAGGTGTTCTGCCTCGTTATGCCTCCCTGTAGCATGCCTCACGAAATGTACCATTGAAGCTTGCAACGAGCTCAACTGACGAGATGTCAACAAGCCTCGAGTTAGTTGCATGCGAGTTGTGTGGAGCAGAGCTGCCAGACAGATGAAGCGCCTGCTCCCGTGAGATAGGGCAATATTAACGCGAATTATGGACTAGCGCTTGGAACATTGAGAGAGTAATGATGGACAGGTGGACGGCTCATTTGTGTTACGGTGTTGATATTTCGTGCGTTGCCTCGATGGAAAACTTCTAACATTGCTGGGTTGGAAATTACTATTATTGTGGAAAGTGAAACTCGGTCGTTTATAGTAAAAAAATTATCCCGGAAAGTGAAATTCAGTGGGTGGATATTGTTCTCAATTATCTGATTGGTAGTTACGGGCCCGACATTTTTTCATTCATGAACTGCTCAAATATACGCGCTAAGAATGAATTCGGCTAATTCTCATGTCGCCGCACTCTACACCCAGAAATGAGCAAAGCAATGTGATTGTTAATTATTCATATTCGAACTTGAAATTCAGGACGTCAAACCTCAAAAATAATTACTAAGTCTCAAACCTAAGATGAAGTAGGGATCTCAAGTCCTCTAGCGTATTGTTTGGCATTTTTCAGCTCGTTGCCGAGGTTTCTAAGCAGTATTCTAATTCTTGCCATCTCTTTATCCTAACCCTGTGTTTTTCAACCGAGTGTGCAATTTTTAAGATTATTGTTTGTGGTGTGAAACGATGGTTGCCATGAAACCCTGAATGGGAGAAGTAAATTCGGCTGTTCGTTTCATATGTTGTCTAATCAATGTTTCGATCTTTTACTTCTAAGCTAATTTTACAGAGTTGACGTCAACAATACAATGAAATGCCGAATTGTCGTTCATTTTCTGATCGATATCATGTCGGTACGTTTAAATCAATTTAATAACTAGCAAGGAGATCAGTGTACCGTATTGAATAAGAAGTTTTCCGAGCAGATTTTCTGAACGTTTTTTACTGAATATCGTCGTTTATGTGAGCCAAAGTGAAGTGAGGAAGCCTTGGTGTTGACGCACTTCTGGCGGCACATGAAGACCTCAGCGTCAGGCGAGTAAATACAAATGTTTCTACTGAATGACCGTATGAGTCGGGAGCTCTAACACCAGGCTCTTATTTTGATGACAGCAGTATTGAGCGTTTTGATTCAACACAATGAGTCCTGAGCTTGAGGTTAGGTAGGGCTTTCTTTGGTTGAAAATTTTTATTTTTTGTTTGGAGACTGACCACCTTCTTTCGGTTCACTGCCATCCTGTTTTTCATCATCTACGACATTTTCTTCAACTATTATATTGCTTCATAAATGTCGTCCCATCTTGTCGTTGCTATGCGCAGGGCGTGATGTAGACATCTTGTGCGTAGATTCCCTGTTCCCTTATTTTCATACCGATGGTGCCTTCCTTTCTTGAGAACACCTTTGTTGTGGTTAGGGTGACATAAACTAATTTATAATCTTAATATAATAATAGAAGTTACCCCGTTGGTAGATGTAGAGAACGGGTTCATCCAAGTCTCGTACTTTTACACTTGTGCGCATGTACGAGTTAGCCTCAGTGTAGAAAAAATCAAGATCTGTGGTGACCTTCTGGAAGCAGTGCAGCTCAGTAGACGGATGCGACTTCTCGGAACCGGCGCGCTTCCGCACTCCAGATATTTCATGATCTTCGATTGACTACGAAGGGGAGGGGTGGTGAGTGTGGCTCTGCAGGGAGACCTGACCTCAATGAGCGTCTCGAGTAGGCGTCACTTTGGAATCTGGTGCAGATGTGCGCTTCTTGCAAATTGTGCAGTGTACAGGAACCGTTTACGAGGTCTGTGGGAATAGCTTGCGTTTGATGCATGTTTCATTGTGATGTGTTTTGGTATGCTGTAACTGTGCTTCTCAAAACCCCGAAGCTGCAGCTCTGTTGTGGTTTACAATTCACTATTTAGATTATTACTAAAATTTTATTATTTGAACGAGAAATACCACATGGCAATTACTTCTGACCACCACAATTGGCTGAATAAACCTCTAGTCATTATCATACGTTCAACTCTAACGCAAAACCTCTGAATTGTTTTTCTTCTAGTTCAAACTCGCTTAGTAAGAGGCACTGCGATTACATCGTGACGTCAGGTGATAGCGCGAGCATGGCGGGAAGCAGGCAAAAAACACACGTCACCTGCGTTACGTCAGCGGGCTGTGGAGGCCGAGTGACTGGTGTGTGCTACTGCGCTGACTCGTCACTGTATAGCTGTCGTAGATTACGTCGTTCAATTTGTTAAGATCAATTCTTTTTATTTTGGTTGGTCATTCTCTTCATGTAAGAAAAATAGTCGGTCATTCTCATGCGCAATCTAGCTGTGATGAACTTCATTGTTACGATATGTTTAAATTATATTCTGGAAAATTGTGAATGTCGCTGCACACAACGCGTCAACTCGCATGTCCTGTGTGGGATGTGTGGTCCTGTATACGTTCACGCTGCCATCAATGACTTTGAAAAGACTCTAAATGTCTCTCTTATTCGGTTTAGTGGAGCTTCAGGACATGAATGGGTCCCTCTATAATGCAAGGTCCGGTCTGAGTCACGGTGCTCTCGATGTCGGACTGGCCAGGATTACTGAGTGGCTCATCTCCGTGCCGCGTCACTTACAGCAGTCCTCTCACCGGAGACCACCTTCGTGGTTTGTCAGAAAACTCTAGTAGTCGTGTTCGTAGTAGCGGGGATAACGTGAGAAGCTGGCAGAATAATGCTAGTTTTCTATATTATAGTAGCAGGAATAATGCGAGCTGGTAGTGTGGAAAATGTTTCAGTTTTTGTTTTTATTTCTTGATTTATCGTGACGATGTAGCAAATACTTGAAATTTTCCTTTTAGGGGAAGCTGTTCTTGTATGTATGGGAATTAGCGCTTCCTGGGGGGAAAATATGATGTCCTAAGCTGATGGTTAGGTATGCCTTGCAATAGTTGAGGGAGAAAATTTTTTGTTTTGTTATTGACATTTTTCATTCACTGTTATCTTTTTTACAGAATTTATTTTTTCTCAACTTTTATCTTGTTTCATGTACTTCTTTCACTCTTGCAGTTCCACTGCTTCCACGTTCTCTTAATTGGGGCGTGTAATCTTTCCTTTCTTGGAAACACATTTAATCATTTTTTTGTAATGGAAGCTTAAAGTAATTATAACCTAATCTTTTATTATCTGTTATCAATTTTAGAGAAAGGTTCGTAAATGATCTTTGTTCATGATACCTAGAAAAATTTTTCAGATCAGTTCAAATACTTAGTCCATGTTCCGTATGAGTTCTAATACTCGCTGTCGGAATCTAGCCTCATTCATGTTCGAATCTGCCAAACTCTTAGCTCTTGCTCTGCAGCTGCACGCCAGCAGACTTTTTTATACCTCCATGAATTGCGTCGGTTTACCTTGTTATGTCAAGATTCAACGACAGGCAAGAGCAATGAATTTATTTCTTTTAAAAGCACTTGCGTCTCCACAAAGCAGCTGCAGTTTCCCATGCTCTAGTAATAACTTCAGGAATTTAGCTCATGATACGAAAGCATTTGTGAGCATGTGCAAGAATCTGATGTTAGCTTCCAATCCAAACCCAGTCCACTATATTTTACAAAATTCAAGTACGCTATAACGTCCTTGGTTGAGATATACCGCAATGCGGGCTTACTGTTCTTTTTTCTGGTAACACGTTCCCTGCGTATTGGGCCACATGTGTACCAACAGGTAAATTGCCCATTTACGTGCCGTTATAAATGTGCGACATTTTATCTTCTTCGCAACATTCTTAAACATAATTGTTTGTCAAACGAGGTGAAATGCTATCGTGCAATTGTATTTTTAAAGTTCGTTAGGAAGAATTGAAATTTATTCACGCTGAAAAAAATCGATTTCCCTATTCTGCTAGTTTCAACCTAAGTTACCTAACCAAACCAACCTTTAACAGCCGCGGAAACGCAGGCAACGTGTTAAGAGACAATGTGAGGTTTATGTGTTCTTTCTCTGTTTTTTCAAACACGCTGCTGTCGAGTGCTCGTGAACTGAAATTTTAGTCACTCTTCGTTATTTAAGTTTGGTTGTAGCTGAGGAATTGCTTTTTGGCATTACATAGCTGGCCTGCTAGCTCCTTTCATCTACTTTAAACTAAGGCCTTCTCTTACAATTCCCACTTGTAAGCTTTTAGCTATAAATTCGGAATCTATAAGTTCGATTTCGTGGGACCAAAAGCTGATGCATAGATAATATCTTCCCTGATCTAGATCCTATCTTCATCCTCCTTTCATTGAGTTTGTAGCTCAAATTTTATATTTTATGGAAACCGTGTTGCGACATCTCATAGTTTTTGAGCATTTCGCTCATTCTCTTAAAGGGTTAATTGAAATTATTTGGCGGGGGTCAACTGCTAAACTTTTTTTTTGAGCATTTCTCTCATTCTCTTAAAGGGTTAATTGAAATTATTTGGCGGGGGTCAACTGCTAAAGCCAACTGCTAAACTTTTTTCGTCCATGTTATATTTTGGGTCGTTAATTTAGAGTATCTTATCCATTGCTACTGAGAGCGGTATCGACGATGCTTTCATGAAGTTGACTTTTCTTAACCCTGCCCCACAACACTAATCTAAGGAGTATTTTTAGCGCAACTACAAGAATTAACAACCGTAGCTACTCATCACTGAAGTAGTTGAACTTGCTATAGGAGTCTGTTGTAGGTTTAAATTTGTAGTTAAATGGGCCTTATCCTTCTATTTTCTGCTTCCCTTTGCCTCTCATAGGTGCGGCCGGAGTACTGCGCAACCAACTTCTACCATGAGAGCATTCTTCTTCTATTCTTCATGCTTCTTTTGACTTTTCGTCTCATCGAGATGCTTTCGCTTTCCTTGGCGGGCATGGCCAGCTGTTCCAACCAAGATGCCCAATTTTCGCATCCTCAGGGTGACACTTGAACTTCACTAAGTTTCAGTGCGTAGTCGTTTAACGGAGCAGAAGCAGAAGTGAATAGGAATGATAACGAATAATAATACACAAGTTGGCACGTCATCGTCACACAAAATACACTCGGGGAGGCATGCTCATATTGCCTGTGCTCGACAGTGCTTCGAAACACAGCGTGTCATTAGGGGTCAATTTATTGCTGTTCAGGGATGCAAAAACTACACTCCTGATCAAAAGTTTAAGACCACTTGAAAATTTAAAAAAATGCCAACTTTTCAGTGATAATGAATTTAAATGCATTCAGCTTGGGATCAGTAATTACTAAAGGTTAAAGGTGAGGAAGACAAAAAAATAACAATTGTAACAATTTATTAAGAAATCAACACTTTTAATGAATAAATTATGAAGTACAAGTACAAAGTACAAAACAAAGTACAAGGTACAAGTTGAACCGCCCATGTACACAGGCGTGAGCGCACGAGCAGCCGCCGGTCAAGGTTGGGCCTCCAGAACGTGGAGGTCGAGCCTTGTCTCGTCCATCTACTCCTCTGGCGCCGTTACCCGCTATTTTTGGCCGCCCGCCGCCCTCTCAAAATCCAGGCTGTGCGTTGTTCTTTGGGGATACTTTCTGCTGGGAATTGGTGCTTCTTTCCAGTGGAGATTAGTGCTACTTTCTGCTGGGGATTGGTGCTAATTTCCCTTAGGAATTGGTACTAATTTCCCCTGGGAATCGATGCTAATTTCTCCTGGGAATTGGGGCTAATTTCCCCTTGGAATTGGTGCTAATTTCCCCTTGGAATTGGTGCTAATTTCCCCATGGAATTGGTGCTAATTTCCCCATGGAATTGGTGATAATTTCCCCCATGGAATTGGTGATAATTTCCCCCATGGAATTGGTGATAATTTCCCCCATGGAATTGGTGCTAATTTCCCCCATGGAATTGGTGCTAATTTCCCCCTGGGAATTGGTGCCAATTCCCCCTCGGAATTGGTGCTAATTTTCCCTGGGAATTGGTGCTTATTTCCCCTCGGAATTGGTGCTATTTTCCCCTGGGAATTAGCGCTTCTTTGCACTGGGAATTGGTGCTTCTTTCCACAGTGAAACCAAGGATTGAAGCTACATTTCGCCAAAGATTGGTGCTACTTTTCACCAAAGATTGGTGCGACTTTTCACCAAAGATTGGTGCTACTTTTCACCAAAGATTGGTGCTACTTTTCACCAAAGATTGGTGCTACTTTTCACCAAAGATTGGTGCTACTTTTCACCAAAGATTGGTGCTATTTTTCACCAAGAATTAGTGGTATTTATCACCAAGAATTGGTGCTAGTTTCCATTGGAAGCAGGCTGAATTGTCCACTTGCTATTTGTTCTGCATTCAGATACAACAGCATGCCGTTCTAATGTAACACTTGATGCTTGCATCAGCTGGCTAAGAGTAATATGATGCTGAGAGCCATTAGATGTGGCTTTCACACGCTTCTCAGTGTAAACTCAGGCTAGTTAGCACTGTATAAAACGAAGAAGCTAGAGCGATCGCTTCGTAACGCTAAGAATAAGAGTGCAGGAGCTTGGATAGCATTGTCGGTAGTTTTATTTTTGTTACAAAAGCTTCTTCACTTTCAACTTGTAAACCCCATTTTAATGGACTCTCTCGTTAGTTTTGTCGGGCACTTAATAGCTGTCGGAACTTGGCTGGAAAATTAGGGCGATGTTGAACTATTAGACCTCGGTCTTGTTTACGGCCTGCTGGAGATGGCCGCGGTTGTCTCCACCAGGGAGGGGCGTGGGCTCCGCACTCATTTTGGCTTGGGTTTTAGACTTTCGAATAGCTAACACATTGACTGCGATGGGTTAATACGTTCACCGCGTTTCCGAGGGTGTTAACTCTAGGTTTGGTTAGGTTGTAAGTAGCAAAATAGGGAAATCGACTTTACTGCTCGAATAAATTTTCCTGATTAATATGAAAAATACTATTACACAATAACAACTCACCTCGTATGATAACAGTAATATTTTAAAAAGATCGTCAAAAAAGATGAAATGTCATTCATTTATCCCGGTAAGTAAATGGGTAATTTACCTGTTGGTACGCATGTGGCCCAATACGCGGGGAACGTGTTAAACTGAAGTTTTATATTCCGCTCAAATATAAAGTCAAAATTAATTAGAAAATGCTCACACTTGATCAACTCTGCTCACACTTGATCAACTCTGCTCACACTTGATCAACTCTGCTCACACTTGATCAACTCCGCTTAGCACTTATCCATTCAGCTCACACCTACGCAATGCAGCGCGGACACCTACGGAATGCTGCGTACACCTACGCAGTTCAACCTCACATGTGGTGCACACCACAGCCAAATCGCGTCACCATCGAGGAATGTATCCAGGCCTGAGGAACTCGTGTTTCGCGGCGGCTGAGCGTGCATGTCACAACACGGCGCTCGTCCCCCCAAACACACAACACCTCCGCCGCTGTTGACCAAACGCAGGCCTTGGGCGCACTTTGTGCTTCCCTTCGATAACCCGTTTGGCCGTCAATGTCGGCATTTTTACCCATTTACCTTTTATTCTCTTAAGCCTTGGATAATATGAGCATGTGTGCAGTGTCAACATCATAGTAACTTGCGATGTGCTTTGTTCATTTGACCGTGAAGTGTCGAGCTAATGGTTAGGGAGGCCTGCCTTTTGTTGAAGCAGAATAGTTATTTTTTTTATTGTGTTACGGAGCGCCTTTTTTTGGTTCACTGCTGTTCTATTTTCCAGCACCTACTATTTTCTTCAACTTTTTCTGCGTTCCTATAACTCCGAACTAAATGGTGCTCTCTCTTTCTTCTCTTTCAAAGGCCTTTGCTGCGGTTCGGGAGGTTAAACTAACATCTAATCTGTTCATTTGCCCGGTGGGCCTCGATAACACGTTTAAGCACTTTACCGCGTTCAAATCGCCTGAAGTGAAAGGCTAACGCCTCGCCGTATCGCTCATTTCCGTTGGTCGGCCGGGCGCGCCCGTTTATTTACGTCGCGTAAATGAGTTTGCCGTCGATATTCAATTAAGTCGCCGTCCTGTTTCATTGTTAGTGACCTTCTTTAATTATTGGGGAAGTGTTCGTGATCGGTTTTGATACTTAGAGAAAGTTTTCGTGAGTTTTTTTTTAATTCAGAGGGTTCGTTTCTGATAGTTTTTGATGGTGATGGACCCCTCAGGAGGATACAACTTTTGTATCTATGGGAATCAGCGCTCCCAGGAGGAAAGTGTGTGAGGGCCCCAGCTGAGATTTACGTAGGCCTTATTTTTGTTAAAATAAAATGTATTTTATGTTAAGGACCACCTTTTTCGGTTCACTGCTGTCCGGTTTTTCAGCATCTACTACTTTCGACTTCAACTTTTATCTTGTTTCCTGAACTTCTTTCTCAACTTACTGTTTCTATGTCCCTTTTGCATAGATTCCGCATTCCCTCGTCTCCATACTAAATGACGCCTTCCTACTACCTCTCTTCGATACGCTCTTTTTGTAGCGGTTAGGGAGGCTCAAACTAACCTATAATCCAATCTTTGATGGTGAGTGAGTCGTTTTCTATTCCTTTTTTTGGTGCTGAGTGAGTGTTTAGTGGTAATTTTTATTGTTTTGTAATTTGGGATCATATTTGATGTTAGGCTAAAGTGTGTCCTTGTTGAAAACCGTTAAGAAATTAGCGGCGATAGAAAATGTTTAAATCTAGCCGCTGCCCAATCAGCTACACGTTCGCTGGAGATTACTTCCTGTCAACTTTTTTTAATTAGACAAGCTTCCTCCAATTTTTTATTTTCTCATGGATATCTGCTGGCTAAAGCTTTGACCTGGTAACACTGACATGTAGAGTATTTAGTTATTTCAGCTATTTTATCAGTTCCGCTCACACTTGATCAGTTGATATTTTGGTTGGTCAACGTTTCGTGCAACCACTTCTGTAGAGGCATTTTAGCGACATGTGTCTACTTCAAATTGCAGTGTATTGCCTCGGTGAGATGCTGGTTGTCTTTGTGAGAGCACTCGAACGTACGCTTGATGTTCTAATTGATGTAGGGCGTGATGGATGCGAGATTATTGAATGCTTATTAAAGTTTGTTACGAAGTCTGATTACTCCTCAGGAAATAAAACTATCGTCTCTATAGGAATTAGCACTCCTAGGGGGAGAAGTGAAGTCCTGTGCTGAAGGTTAGGCAGGCTTTCCTTTTGTTGAAGTAGAATTGATTTTTTATTTTGAAGCGTACTATTTACTTTCACTTCACAGCTGATTTTTGTAAGCACCTATTACTTTCTTCTTCAACTTTCATTTTGTTTCATTTAGTGATGTACCGATGCTTTTTTTTGGCCGATACCGATACCCAATTTTTGGCCGATACCGATTCCGATCCTCCGATAGTTGGAAATACCGATACTTTGACCGATACTACAACCGATACCGATACTTTTACAATTATATTAAAATGAAACCATTATAAGCCCTACATGGGTGTTATAATAAAAAATTTCACTAACATATCTAATAATATAACAATATTGACAATAAAGTTTTTGATTATGAATAATAAAACTGCTATTGCTCTGTTAACTATATTGTTGAAAAAATAACAAATGAAATCCATTCGATAGATAAGTGTCTCCAATCGTATTGCAACGTGATGTAGACTAGCTCTAATAGCAACTGGTTCCAAAAGTGGACCAAAACAAATCGAACGAGGTTTGAACGAAACTTCGACTACGTTTGAACGAAACTTCAACTAGGTTTGGATGAAACTTTTTTATAATAAAATAATGTTAAAATGAAAATTTTCACTAATATATCTAATAATATAACAATCTTGACAATAAAGTTTTAGATTATGAATAATAAAACTGCTCTTGCTCTGTTAGCTATTTTGTTAAAAAAAAATGAAATGAAATCCATTGGATAGATAAGTGTTTCTAATCGTGTTGCAACGTAATGTAGACTAGCTCTAATAGCATCTTGTTCCAAAAGTGGACCAAAACAATCGAACGAGGTTTGGACGAAACTTCGACTATGTTTGGACGAAACTTCAACTAGATTTGGACGAAACTTCGACTAGGTTTGGACGAAACTTCGACTAGGTTTGGACGAAACTTCGATTAGGTTTGGACGAAACTTCGACTAGGATTGGACGAAACTTCGACTAGATTTGGACGAAACTTCGCTTAGGTTTGGACGAAACTTCGCTTAGGTTTGGACGAAACTTCGACTAGGTTGGACGAAACTTCGACTAGGTGTGGACGAAACTTTGACTAGGTGTGGACGAAACTTTGACTAGNAAACTTCAACTAGGTTTGGACGAAACTTCGCTTAGGTTTGGACGAAACTTCGCTTAGGTTTGGACGAAACTTCGACTAGGTTGGACGAAAATTCGACTAGGTTTGGACGAAACTTCGACTAGGTTTGGACGAAACTTCGACTAGGTTTGGACGAAACTTCGACTAGGCTTGGACGAAACTTCGACTAGGTTTGGACGAAACTTCGACTATGTTTGGACGAAACTTCGACTATGTTTGGACGAAACTTCGACTATGTTTGGACGAAACTTAAACTAGGTTTAGACGAAACTTCAACGAGTCGTTGAGTGACCATGAGTCAACAAATAGATGCTAGAAAGCAATTGAAAATGACTAACTTTAATATAATGGTAAAATCGCCCTTATAAAATGCTGGATTATGCATTTTAATGCTATTTTTCTGCTAGGTGATAGATTCGTGCTTTAATGCTAAGCTGGCAACACTGTAGTCCAGTTTCATAGTTTGATTCGTTTCCCCCACAAAGTTTTTCGGTTGCGTCATCTGTCTGCTCTAATGTCGTGTGATACCGTAATTAGCATGTGTGAACAAATAAGTATTCACTGTTTAGCAATCTTTATTTGCCAACTGAGGTTATTATCGGACTAAATTTAATTATAAATATTTTTCTCCATTTACAGGCGTAAAATAGTATATATGTAATGTAGGATTTAGTCTCAGAAAAACAGCGTGAACGCTAGTAGTATATGTATGTACTTGCACACAATGTGCAGGAGAAACAAACACGGCTCTTTTCGGTTTGGGGGCCTATCGAATTTTTATTTTTTTTCCGCCAAAGTATGTATTTTGGTGTGAAAAACACGCAAATGAAAACCATTTGTAGAGAAATAATTTATTACGCTCAAATCCATTGATATTTTATGAAAAAACTGCCGTTTCTCGGAACGTTTTTGCCACGCAAACTTACACAGACAAGAATCTATCATTTGTGGGTGAGTGCCTCCCTGAGGTTTTTTTCATTTTTAGACTATGCCATACACTCTCAATCATTTGAGTGTGTGCACCTGTTGCAGGGTCTACGAAGTTTTCACTATGATTAACAGTAAGGTGTTTGAAATTATACCCTTGGTTAGGTAAGGAACACTTAATGAATAATTTCTTCACAAAATTATCATCATTTTCGGGTTTTTCACACTAAAATACATACTTTGGCGAAAAGAAAACATTTAAATTCGATAGGCCTCGAAACCAAAAAGATCCGCAAACACGCAACCAACTATAAGATTGTTCGTGAATTTTTCAAACGTCTTAAAATGGAAGAAAAATGCAGGATTCGTAATGTACGGCGATTTACATGCTAAATTAAAATAAAATTATTAGCTTCGTAATATTTGACGATTTACAAGCTAAATTAAAATAGAATTTTCAGCTACTTCTTTATTAAATTTACAAAAAATTTAAAATGCACCTGCAACTTCATTTAATTGGTATGATCTTTGTTAGCCTGTCATATATTTGAGAAATGGAAATTTGGTCAAACTATATAGGTTTTACTAGAAAAGTATAATAATTTTATGTCGCTACTGTGTTTAACTATTCATGGAACATAGCTCTCACTTACTGACCGTACGTGACTCATCGGGAATTCAAAGGTATAAATTTAGTTAGCGGGCCTGATTGAACGCTGTAATTCAACAGTTAGCTAACTAATTTACTAGGTATGAATAGGCTCTTTATTTGATTGTAATTTTATTTTCATGATCTTTGACTTTAATTTTTATGATAAAATACGTATTATGGGAAAGTATCGGTAAAGTATCGGCCGGATTTTGCCGATACCGATACCAGTTAAATCACCGATACTTGCCGATACCGATACATCGGTACATCACTAGTTTCATTAACTTCTTCCGATCTTGCTGTTTCTATGCCCAGAGTGTGTGTACATACCTTGTGCTTAGATTATCCGTTCCCTTAGTTCCTCACTAAATTTTGCCAATCTTCTGCCTCTCTAGGGAACACTTGTGTTGTGGTTAGGGAGGCTTGAGTTACGATCTTATTTTCAAGGCCTGGCTTGTCCTGTCCATCATTTGAATAATTCTAACCCTATATATCCATCGCAGAATAACGAACACTTTTTGAAGTCTGTTGTGGGTTTAGATTTGTAGTTTGTGCAGCATTATGTTTCAATTTTATGCTTCCCTTTCTCGCCTTTGGGGCGGTCGGCATGGCGTGCAACCAACCTGCACGAGTGTCTTTGCCTTTTCTTCTTTATCCTTTCCCGCTTTCTGGTTCCATTGAAATGTTCACGCTTTCTTTCATCAGCGTAGCAAGCTGTACCAACGACTTTTGACATGTTGAGCCCTATGGAGCACTTCATTATGAATATAAAACTGGTCTATGAATTTTAAATACACTGATGAAACGCCAGTGTTGCGTCTTATGTGGTTAAACTCCTGGTATACAATAATCTGAGTATTTTTTGTTCTTATAACTGTGGTATGTTGTTATTGTTCGACATTGACTGCTATAAGGAAGTTAGCGAACACTTTCATGGAGTAGAGAAGGAGGCAGGCTGAGGTCATTGAGGAAAAACCGGGTATACTGGAGTCGAGGTTTCGTTCTAATAATTCTGCTTTGGATCCCGTGAAGTTGTACGAGTAATTGGGATCGGTGCTTTAGCTGAATAATTCTATGTGTAGAACTAGCTGAGAGTTACGCAGGCCTTCTTTTTGTTGAAATAGAATATTTTTTGTTTTGTTAATGACCATCTTTTTTCGGTTCACTGCTGTCCTGTTTTTCAGCACCTCTGACTTTCTTCTTCAACTTTAATCTTGTTTTATAACCTTCTTTCTTATCTGACTGTTTCTATGCGCACGGGATCCTGTACAGCAACTCACCTTGTGCATAGATTCTGCGGTTCCTTAACTCCATACTAACTGGTGCCTTCATCCTTCCTTCCTTTAGACATCTTTGTTGAGGTAAAGGGAGGCTAAAACTAATCTATAATCAATCAATCATGTGTAGAACTCGGTGAATTTCTGTGCTGTACAGAACTCAGTCAATTTACCAGCTTGGTTCCTGTTACTGAAGTGCATTCAGGGGCGTACGAGTTTATCATTTGAAGCAAAATAGCTTATCCTAATGTGAGCACGCGTGCAGACACGATGTATGGACTCCAATTCATTAATGACTGGCAGCAAGCGGTGTTTACAAGTGTTATTTCTACCTTGTGCGTTACCATGTAGGTCGTTAAGACATGTGGTTTTGGCCATGCTGGGTTTCTTGGCAACGGCGGACGGGTTTATGGGAATAGAACCCTCGTCTAATGCAGCTAACCTGATCTTCACCCGACGGTGCTTGTTCGGCTTCAAATGGAGTTTTTAAATTGTTTAGACTGGTAGGGACTAACAGGTTCGTGCTGAGGTTAAGGCCAGGGCTTGTGCAGTCAGGAGATGAGTTGAAACTTACATTTCTGCGATAGTTTAGAGG
>JACJUY010008422.1:15258-34701 GCA_014220935.1 Platorchestia sp. MABIK | reverse complement strand
AAATACGGTTAGAGTACCTACAATTCATTGTACTCTGATCTTTTATTTAAGACACAATTCTTTTTTCTTGTTTTTGAACTGATGATGGAGCAGGACTCCAAAACGTTTTTTAGTAAAGATGATCAATTTTCTCGGAATTTTCTTCGTTTTTAAGTTTCTGAGTTATTCTAAATTCTAGTCTATTACTATAAGGTGCTGTTCTTGAATTTATTGTTACTGTCATTATAATTGAGTGTATTTTGAAAATTTTTCACCATGTTCATTTGCAAAATTGATAAATTTCTCTTCAAATAACAGCCCTATTGACTCCTTTCAGAGACATGCAGATCCAAATTAGCAATTGGAGCTGTGGTTGTGTTAATGCTATTAGATAGTTGAAATTTTACTGATGTGAAGGTACTTGCTCTAATATCACTGTTACTCAGCAGCTTAGAATGTATGAAGCAGTTTGTGAAAACCTAGTCACCTAATTTCCATGTCAAATATTAACTAAACAAAAGCATTCCAGGCACTCGGATAATTTTACTCATCAAGGAATATTAGATATCTTGAATTTTTTTCATAGTACATGGTTATATTTTTCTTCTGACCTCAAATTTTCCACACATAAAACTTGTGCTGATTGTGAGAATTTTTGATGCAGACCCATGAACTCGCAAGAGAAGGTGGCACGGGCTCAGAATTTAGTGGAGTGCCAAGCTGGACGCAACGTGATCGTACGTGAGAGACCACTAGACAAGTTCACCAAAACGTTCAGTTTTGACAAAGTATTTGGAGCCGATTCAAAGCAGGTAATGCAGCAGAGTTTGCGTTGGTCTGAAATGCATAGACTGTTGTAAACAGTTGAAATTAATTGCTCATCAGTTTAAAAGTAATTTTGTGTGATATGCATGCAAAGCAAGATTCATAATTTATGTAGAAGTGTCAGCTTGAAAATTTGGTGCAAAGCAACTTTAATATTTTTCTTTGCTTAGTTCAGTGTGTCATTGTTGGTCTATTTTATTATCTGGAACGTAAGATTTTTTTTGAATAAATGTTTTCATTTATTTGCTATTAGTTAAAGAAGAACATATTAAGATGCTGAAAATGATGCACTTCATTCATAAAGTAATGCCTGAGGTTTTCACAACCTAATTTAACCATAGCTATGTGCATTCATTGAAGCCAATCTCTGCAAGATTTCTTGAACAGGGGAGTAAGTTTGTACAATGATGAATATATCTGGGGATTGGCTTATCTTTATTAATCTTGCTTGAACAAAACTGTTTAGAGTGCTTAAGGATACCATAGGGTCCTCTTTAAAAAAATGGCTTTAATTATGCTGCACTGGACTCCTCAAGGGGATACAACTATTGTATCTATGGGAATTAGCACTCCCAGGGGGAAAATGTGAGGGCCCAAGCTGAGAGTTAGGTAGGCCTTTTTGTTAAAATGAAAAGTTTTTGTAATGTTAAGGACCATCTTTTTTTGGTCAACTGTTCTGTTTTTCAGCACCTACCATTTTCTTCTTCAACTTCTATCTTCTTTCTCAACTTACTGTTTCTATGTATTTTATGCATAGATTCTGCATTTCCTTAACTTCATACTAAATGGTGCCTTCCTTTTTTCTCTTTGGATTGCATTTGTTGCTGTGGATAGGGAGGCTTAAACTAACTAGTAATCTAATCTATGCTGCATTTGATGTCAAAAGTGTATATACATTGTGTTCTCTGAACTCTGCCTAGTTCCAGTTCTTCTCATTTTCTGATGTTGGTCATATCTGATACCAGTGCTAGTCTAATTATAGTGACAGAACTAGTGTTGATATGAGCATGAAAATTTGATTGATTAGAAGCTATATTTAGTCAGTAGAAGATCTAGTAAATGCTGAAGGTGCAATTGAAGTTTGAACAAACTCAATTTGCAATAATTGGGCCAAAACTGTTCAATCTGACTTCAGCCTCAAATAATGTTGAACAGCTGTGACTGCATTGAGGCTTTCAAACCTTGCTAGGTAGTTGTGCACTGAATATGTATGATTTGTCAAATGTAAGTGAATGTGAAAACATGTTTTGTTCATGTAAAACTGTACTTTGTTTATGTGAAAACATGTTTTGTTGATGTGAAAACATGTTTTGTTGATGTGAAAACATGTTTTGTTGATGTGAAAACATGTTTTGTTGATGTGAAAACATGTTTTGTTGATGGGAAAACATGTTTTGTTGATGGGAAAACATGTTTTGTAGTGAAAACATTTTTTGTAGTGAAAACATTTTTTGTTGATGTGAAAACCTTTTTTGTGATTGACTAATGAATTGTCTGGGCAGCTGGATGTGTACAAGTGTGTGGCCAAGCCGCTGGTGGACGAGGTTTTAAATGGCTTCAATTGCACCATCTTTGCCTATGGGCAAACTGGCACAGGCAAGACCTTCACCATGGAAGGAGAGCGCACTGAGAACTGCTCCAACTGGCAGGATGTGAGTTGTTGGTGCTGTTTCCTTCCCCTCGGGGAGGTGCAACTATTGGATCTATGGGAAGTGGCACTCCCACTGAGCTGAGAGCTAGGTAGGCTTTCTTTTTGTTGAAATATTTTGTTTTTGGTTCTGTTAAGGATCATCTTTTTTTTTTGTTTACTGCTGTCCTGTTCTTCAGCACCTACTACTTTCTTCTCCAACTTTGATCTTGTTTCATGAACTTCTTTCTCAACTTACTGTTTCTATCCACCTTGTGCACAGCTTCTGCATTCATTCAAGTCTATATTATAGGGTGCCTTCCTTCTTCCTCTCTTTGGAACGTCTCTGTTGCGGTAAGGGAGTCTTAAATGTAAATGTTTATGTAAATAAATAGGGAGGCTTAAATTTTTTGCTGCCTAATTAAATCTGATTAAATTTACTTTCATTCCTAATTAAGAAGAATATTATTCCTCTCACTATAATGAAGTTTTTCAATTTCTCCTAGCAGGAAAGGTTGATTTTTATACTGTTGAATATAATGAAAAATTTGGTGTAAGGTGATATACCAGGCCAGATATCATACCTATTTTTCTGCTCAATTGTTAGAGGTTAACGTATTCTAAAAGCCATGTTTTTATCTATGATCCATTTTATCTTTATCTATTACACATAGTGATGTACCGATACCATTTTTTTGGCCGATACCGCTACCGATACTCCGATACTTGAAAATACCGATACTTTGACCGATACTACTACCGATACTTTTACAATTATATTAAAATAAAACCATTATAAGCCCTACAAAGGGTGCTATAATAAAATTATTCAATAATATATCTAATAACATAACAAGATTGACAATGAAGTTTTCGATTATGATTAATAAAACTTCTCTTGCTCTGCTTACTTTATTGTTAAAAAAAATGAAATCTATTCCATAAATTAGTGTTTCTAATCGTATTACAACGTAATGTAGACTAGCTCTAATAGCAACTGGTTCCAAAGGTGGACCAAAACAATCGAACGAGGTTTGAACGAAACTTCAACCAGGTTTGGACGAAACATCAACTTGGTTTGGACGAAACTTCAACTTGGTTTGGACGAAACTTCAACTTAGTTTGGACGAAACTTCAACTAGGTTTGGACGAAACTTCAACTAGGTTTGGACGAAACTTCAACTAGGTTTGGACGAAACTTCAACTAGGTTTGGACGAAACTTCAACTTGGTTTGGACGAGACTTCAACTAGGCTTGGACGAAATTTTGGCTAGGTTTGGATGAAACTTCAACGAGTCGTTGAGTAACCATGAGTCAACAAATAGATGCTAGAAAGCAATTGAAAATGACTCAATTTAATATAATGGTAAAATCGTCCTGCAAAATGCTAGATTTTGCATTTTAATGCTATTTTTCCTGCTAGGTGATAGATTCGTACTTTAATGCTTAGTTGGCAACACTGCAGTCCAGTGTCATAGTTTGATTTGTTTCCCTCACAAAGTTTTTTGGTTACGTTATCTTTCCGCTCTATTGTCGGGTGATACCGTAATTAGCATGTATGAGCAAATATGTATTCACTGTTTATCAATCTCTATTTACCAACTGAGGTTATTTTCCGATTATATTTAATTATAATGCTATTTTCCCCTATTTACAGGTGTAAAATAGTAATATAATGTAGCATTTAGTCTCAGAAATTGCAGCGTGAACGCAAGCAGTATATGTATGTACTAACACACAATGTGCAGAAGCAAACACGGCTCTTTTCGGTTTGCGGGCCCCTCGAATTTCTATGTTTTTTTCGCCAACGTATGTATATTGGTGTGAAAATGATAACCATTTTGGGGAGAAATGATTTATTAAACTCAAATCCATTAACATTTTGTGAAAAAACTGCGGTTTCTCGGTACGTTTTCGCCCGCAAACTCACACAGACTGGAATCTATCATTTGTCGGTGAGTGCCTCCCTGACGTTTTTTTCATTTTTAGACTATGCCACACATTCTCAATCATTTGAGTGAGTGCACCTGTTGCAGGGTCCACGAAGTTTACACTATGATTAACAGTGAGGTGTTTGAAATTATACCCTAGGTTAGGTTAGAAAAACTTAATGAATAATTTCTCCACAAAAAATATCATTTTCGTGTTTTTCACACCAAAATACATACTTTGACGAAAAGGAAATATTAAAATTCGATAGGCCCCCAAACCGAAAAGATCCGCAAACACGCAACCAGCTATAAGATTGCTCTTGAATTTTTCAATCGTCTTAAAATAGAACAAAAATGCGAGATTCGTAATGTACGGCGATTTACATGCTAAATTAAAATAAAATTATTNCTCATCGGGAATTCAAAGTTAAAAATTCAGTTAGCGGGCCTGATTAAACGCTGTAATTTAACAGTTAACTAATTTACTAGGTCTGAATAGGCACTTTATTTGATTAGACTTTTACTTGCATGATTTATGACTTTAAGTTTTATGATAAAATACGTATTATGGGAAAGTATCGGTAAAGTATCGGCCGGCTTTTGCCGATACCGATACCAGTAAAATGACCGATACTTGCCGATATCGATACCGATACATCGGTACATCACTAATTACACATCTCATGTATGATTTGTCCTGGAATGTAACCATTTGGGTGGCACAGATTTTCCGCAACGGTGTGGACTGGCTTCCAGAAGCTGAAATTGGGAACTTGTGCTTGTGCCTTTGTATTGAGCAATAATCAAGAGCTTATGCTTATGCCTTTGTACTGAGCAATTGTTTTGTTAAGGACAATCTCTTTTTTTCTTTGGTGCACTGTTGTCCATTTTTCAGCACCACTTACATTTTTCTTCAACTTCTATTTTGTTTCATAACTTTTCTTTTTGTCTTACTGTTTCTATGAGCACGGGATCCTTTGCGGGAACATCCTTGTGCATAGATTCCATGGTCCCTTAACTCCATACTAAATGATGCCTTCATCTTTCCTCTCTTTGAACATCTTCGTTGTGATAGGTAAAGGGAGGCTAAAACTAATTTATAATCAATCAATTGGTGTCCCAAAAAACGTACCTACTTGCTCTTTGACTGCCCAGTACTCCAGTATTTTGCTTTGATGCAGGTGTGTATCTACATTCATACAAGCATCATAAGTTAAGTAGAAGACAACAACAAAACATACAAGTTGTTGTCATTTAAAGGACGAGTACATTTTTTTGGGACACCGTATATGGCTTGGTAGTATGATATTACAACAGTTGACCTTCAAACGAGGTTATTGAGTTAGAGTAAAGTGGCTGTAGACTTGAGCAACATTCAATTCTACTGCTCATAGTGGCTGCTGTGCTGAGCCCCTTTAATTGCAGGACCCTCTGGCCGGCATCATCCCTCGCTGCGTGAACCATCTGTTTGATGAGCTCAGAATCCAGAAACTGGAGTTCACAATGCGCGTCAGCTTCCTGGAACTGTACAACGAGGAGCTCTTTGATCTCCTTTCAGCCCAGGACGATTTGTCCAAGCTCAGGTGAGCCTCCTTAATTAACCATTCAAGTCATGTACGTTGATCTGAAATGCTTTAGGGATGTGAGTGATCTTGGAATTTGGCACACGTTATGAAATTTTTTGTTAACTTCAGAGTTTTGAAACTTGGCTGCAGCTTCTTGAATTTCATATCTGAGATAAAGGTATGTGGGATAATTTTATTCCTGATTGGTAACAACTGAGGCATGTAGAATGGAATGTTATTGAGGCGTTTTAGAGAACCTTGAGCCTTTTTAGAGAAGCTTGAGGATTTTGTTCTTGACATAGAGAATCGTGGAATTGAATGCACCTTTTGGTTATTGTCTTATGGTGATGCGCAGGAACATTTTGTATCAGGCATTTCTTCTTCAGTTTTGACCTATTGGTGGGAACCTTTGGGAACCTGCAATTTTCAAGTTTGTGGAGCTTTTTCATTAAAGATGTTTTCTTTTGCTGGGGTAGATGATAGCTCTAAATGAAAAATTTGCTAATGTTCGGAGAGTAGTTCACATTAGATCTGCATGTGGATATTGTTCGTCAGTAATGAATTAAAAGTGTCCTTGTTTGGATGGCAGTTTTTTCAGAAAGAACATGAAGATTTTCATTAGTTTCCTTTAGTTGTAATGTGTTGGGTGCCATCAATACCAAACTGTATTGGAAGATTCATGCTTGGACTTGTATTCAATCTTTCATTGTATGTATGAGGTTAACTGTTAGTATTTTTTAACAACGGAATTTTCGTGTCCAGCAGTAAGGTCATCTTTTTTACAGTATGTGAAAAGCTTAAATTCTAATATTTTTCAATTTTGTTGATACTGCTATTGTACATGCTAAGGAGTTCAAATTCTTCAGTTATGGTCTTTCATGAACTGAATACCTGTGATGCTTCAAGTCAGAGAATTTTAACGTGGTACAGTTCTACTGTTAGATTGTGTACGTTTACCACATTTATTTAAAGTGCATTATGCACACGTTTCTGAGCTGTTCATTTTGTTGGCAGGTTGTACGAAGATTCCTCCAGAAAGGGGTCGTGCATCATACAGGGTCTGGAGGAAGTGCTGGTGCGCTCGAAGGATGACGTTTACTCAGTCATTGAGAAAGGCTCCGCCAAACGTCAGACAGCTGCCACACTTATGAACGCTCACTCGAGTCGCTCCCACACTGTCTTTACGGTCACCGTGCACATCAAGGAGAACACGCTTGATGGTGATGAGCTTCTCAAGACTGGCAAGTTGCACTTGGTTGATCTTGCTGGTTCTGAGAATATCGGACGCTCTGGCGCGGTGGAGAAGAGGGCAAGGGAGGCCGGCAACATCAACCAGTCGCTGTTGACTCTGGGCAGAGTGATTACTTCTCTGGTAGAGCAAGCTCCTCACGTGCCGTACAGGGAGTCAAAGCTCACGAGACTGCTGCAGGACGCCTTAGGTGGGCGCACAAAGACTTCAATTATTGCCACCGTCTCTCCAGCATCCATTAACTTGGAGGAAACTTTGTCAACGCTGGATTATGCACACAGGGCCAAGAACATCACTAATAAACCTGAAGTTAATCAGAAGCTTAACAAAAAAGAGCTCATTGGAGAATACACTGAAGAAATTGACCGTTTAAGACGCGATCTTCTCGCTATGCGCGAGAAAAATGGCGTTTATTTGGCCAATGAAAACTTTCAGGAGATGGTGGACACAATGGAGCAGCAAGCCAAGGAGATCAGCGAGAAAATAGCGCAAATTAGGGTCACTGAAGAAGAGCTCGATCGCAAAACCGAGCTGTTTGAAGAGACAAGTCGTGAGCTGAGCGAGACCTGTGAGCGCCTGTCACAGACAGAAGACAAGCTGATGAGCACACAGCAGTCGTTGCGCAGCACACAGACGCTCCTACACCACACTGCACAGCAGCGCGATGAGCAAAAGTATTTGGTGGCGGCCCACGAAAAAACTGAAGGTACTCTTCACAGTCAAGGCAAGTCCCTCATCAGTGTTGTGGACACCACCACACAGCACATCGACCTGCTGCACGACAAAATATCTCGTAAGAGTATGGTGGAGGAGCGCAACCTGACTGTCAGTGATGCGTTTGAGCAAGACTTTTCTGTGCGCGTGACAGCGATGATGTCGTCCTTGTCAGCTGAGCAAGAACAGCATTCTCTAAATCTCAGAAATGTAGCTCACACACAAGGTTCATTGATGTCTTCTTTGCAGCGCGACATGAACCCTCTTGCTTCTGAGCTTGTTTCGATTGGCTCTTCCGTCAGTTCTCTTGTCAGTTCCATGCACAAGCTAGCTTGTGAAAATGTATTATCAAGTGTGTCGTCGTGTAAGCAGCAATCCGATGCTGCTGAGACTGCATGTATCAGTGGGTGCACCAAGCTCTCTGCTATGCAAGAAACGGTGTTCCTACCACTCACTTCAATGCTGGTACAGCTGAATAATAAAATTCGCCAAATAGTAGAAACCCAAAGACACTACATTCAAGAAAGTGTTGAAGAGTGGAGAGCGTTGTGTGAAGACGACCATCGCGAGCAGTGTGAACACTCAAGCTCAGTCGTGGAACAGCTACAGCAGCAGCTCGCGTTGCTCTCAGAACACAGCGTTCAGCACGAGGCCTCAATGCACAGCATCACTTCTGCCAACCGGACTCATGCGCAGAACATTGATGGTCGTTTGGAACAGATGATCTCAGAGCTTCAAAGTCTGCGGGCCAGTAACAGAAACCATGAAGCTGAGGTTGAAAAGTCTGTTGCACAGTGCAAAGAAGACTTGCAAAAGTCAGTTCAAAAATTATCCAGCATCAATCACCAGGTTGTTGCCCACGAGGAGGCTGGGGCAGTGAAAAGCGCGAAGTATGGTGAAACCACGCGCTCTATTCACGGCGTCATTAAACAGAGGCTCACCACTTTTGAAGAAGACATTGCTTTACAATCAAAGGAAATTTCTTCTACCACCTCCAGTTTGGAGACAAATTTCCAAGAATGCATGAACGATGCTACAAACTCTCTGAAGAGTTTTGCTGCTGATCAGAAGCAGCGATATGAAGGACTTGCGGACAAATGGGCTATCGAGCAGCGTCATTTGGAGGAAATGCAGCGCACCGGGGAGGAGCAAATTTCTAATGCACTGGAGACTCAGCGGAGCACCGTGGTCAGCACGGCAAAGAAGCTGGAGCAAAACAGCTCAGAGCTGCAACAGCACCTCGGCCAGCACGCTGAGGAGTACACGGAGCAGCAGACGCAGCTGCATGATCAGCTTCAGGCAAGGCTGGTTGAAGTGAAGGAGTTCGTCTCACAAAAGCTCACTGTCGATGCCCCCACAGGTAAGTTCAGTGGTAGCTGTGGTTAAGCTTACTAAATAACTTGACTTTTATACGTGGTCGCCGTATTTTTGTATTGGCAACGATATGGACGGTCTCACTTAAAATTCTGGGTTTAACTTGGTTTCTGCATCTGGAAGATCTGTGTTGCAAGCTTATTGAGCTTGTTCTGTTTCCATGTCATTGTGAAGGTTTCATTTCAGCACAGCTTCTGTGTCGTTTTCGAGTGGTATAAACTTCATTCAAGATACTGGTACAATAGTTTAAATTCTGCGTAGGTTCCAAAACTGTTATGAGTGCTGATTCTGCATTATTCATAATTTATTGTCAACCACCAAATCTAATAATCAAAGTTTAAGCAAATTTTTTGAATGGTTTAACTTAACCGCAAAAAAGCAACCAACAACGAAATTAATCTCTTTTTTAGGATTTATATTGCATTTACTTTTATTTAATCATGCCTAAATTGAAATGAAACAATAACTTCTGATAGTTTTTCCACACCTCGTACCAATTACAGACGATCATTAATGTGAATATGTTCCCTCGGGAGGTACAAGTGTTGTATCTATGGGAATTTGTATTTCCAGGCTGAAGTTGCGAGGTCCTGAGCTGAAAGTAGGTCTTTTTGAGTAGTAGGTTGAGTAGGTTTTCTTTTTGTCAAAAGGGTAAAATTTTGTAGCTATGAACCTTCTTTTTAGGTTCACCGCTGTCCTTTTTCCCAGCATCTCACTTTGTTTTTCTTCAACTTTTATCTTGTTTCATAAACTTCTTTCTTAGCTCACCATTTCCATGCACAGGAGGACTTGTGTGGAAACGCATCTTGTGCATTAATTCATATTTCCTGCAACTTCATCATCAATAGTGCCTTTTTCTCGTGGGAACAGCTGTATTATGGTTAAAAAGGTTCAAACTGGAATTTTTCATGGGTTAAGCTAGCTGAAGTGTAAGCTAATCCAACAGTGCATTATTGATCAAGAGCTGGTGTTCCAAATGTTGGAAATGTAACAGTATGTCCTGGCTGTGAAGATTCTTCTGTCGACTTGGCTACTCATCTTACTGTTATTTCTGCCCAAAAAACTAAAGTTGAGACTTTTTTCAAACGAGACTTGAGCGTACAGCATTTGGCAGTCAAATACAGTTTCAATGTGCAAAAGCTGGAACAGGACGATGTTCGTTGCAAAAAAAAAAACATTGAAGGTAGGCAAGTTAGGAGGTGAATCAGGTTTCAATTTTAAACAGCTGAAATCTAATGACGTTTATCAAGAAAAAAGGCAGCACTAAAGGTAGCTAAGTCGACAGGTAAATTCTCACTGCCGGCTGCGCCGCTTCGATGGCGTAAAATGTTTGAGAAAAGTTTTTTTTTACAATGTTCGAAGTTTTTTTTAAAAACGTTAAAACGCGCAGGTCAGACTCCAAGTCGTCAGCAGTATCAGTTCCCGCGGTCCTTGGCAGCGACTTCCCCTCACCAGCGCCTGCTGCAGCGCTACAGAGCCACCCACTCGGCACACTTGGCTGCCAAGCTCCCTCTGCCCTCAGAGAACATCGACGAGGTATCGTCTTCATTTTATTTCTCTCGCTGCCTTCCTAGGACATCGATGAGGTAACGTCTTCTCTTTCTTTTCTTTCCATTTTCCTAGAACACTGACGAGGTAACATTTTTAATTTTCTTTCTCCATTCCTTCAATAAAAGGGTGATTGATAAGACATACTGCTCCCCTCAGGGGGATACAACTATTGTATCTGTGGGAATTAGCTCTCCCAGGGGGAAAATGTGGGGACCCGAACTGAGAGTTAGGTAGGCCTTCTTTTTGTTGCAATAAAATGTTTTTGTTATGTTAAAGACTTTTTCTTCTGGTTCACTGCTGTCCTGTTTTTCAGCACCTATTTCTTTCTTTTTCAACTTTGATCTTGTTTCATGAACTTTTTTCTCAACTTGCTGTTTCTATGCCCTTTCTGCGTAGATTCTGCGTTCCCTTAACTCCATACTAAATGGTCCCTTCCTTCTCCCTCTCTTTGGATTGCATTTGTTGCGGATAGGGAGGCTTAACCCTTTGCTTCCCAACGCTCTTATTGTTAAGGGAAAAGTTTTCTAAGATAATTGCAGTCATTACCCTGAAATATCAGCAAAATTGCCCTAGCAGGCTGTTTTTCTGCATGAGCAGGTGCTTACTTCCTTTTTAAATTGCAAAAATTATGCTGTAAAATGTATGCTTCAACGCCAAAAAAATGGTCGAAAAATCTTAGAAAAAATTAAAATTTACTGTTTGCTTAATTTTAACTGTAAATACATGTGCGTATGAAAAACTTGCTCAAGTTAAATAAAAAAGGTATTAAATGTATTGCATAGACCATGAAGCTTACACTGAGTGGATATCAACAGCAAATTGCACGTGTAAAACTTCTGGAGAGTCTAAAAACATAGTTGCAGGAATACAATGAATTTACCTTAATTTTGTCCTTCAGTTCAAATTATTTCCCTACCAGTTGAATCACCCTGAAATTTTGTCAATTTCCTTAAACTGGAAGCACTAGCTATCTGGGAACGGGTGTTTTCGTCGGGAGGCAAAGGGTTAAACAAACTAATAATCCATTCTCTCTAACATTCTGCCATTTTATAGGTTTACAAATATGAACTTTCTCGTAATTTAATTAGTCGATTTTCCCTTTAAAAACATCAGTTTCACGGCGCGTCTGTCTTTGCTCTATAGTGGGGTATTGTGATCGTGGTATTATGCTGAATCCCTTACCGCTGCTACTTTTATCATGATTGTTCCACCGCTGTCGTCATTATTAATCGTATTCATAAGTCATTTATCGTCATTTATTTCCGATGACGTATCTTTCAGAAATTTTTTGATGTTCCGACAATCATGAATATTTTCAGATAACATTTAATTTCGGATAACTAAAAGATAAAAATTGCAAGGGATTAAATAAACAATTTCAAAATTAATAATTTAATATTGAAATGATGACGTCTTCTGATTCAAATTAGTTGACACAATCGATGGACACAAATTCATTCAACGACGTTATAATAAGCTCATATCGAGGTCAGGCCTCATTACTGGATCAGTTAGCAAAACATAGATTATGTAATACATCAAGTGAATTTACGCACACATATCCTAGGTACAGAATATTACTTTCCACGTTGAAGGCGAAGGTCGATCACCTACACGTGAAATAACTAGATATGGATGATAATAGTGGATACATGAAGGATAGATACTTAGCTGCACATAGATTCCAGATCGGCGATTAAACCAAATAAGTCAATACGTGACTTCAATAAATCGTCCCCTCGCAAACCAGCTAGGGTAGCGGACGAAATCACGACTTCTACTTCACACGGCTGCCGAGGTAATGTGCCGCAGCCTCCCTGAAAGGGGCAGCTTCGGCGTCTCTGTTACGACTTATAACAAACGCGTTCTCCTCCACGATCCTTTACGTTAATAATTTACCGGAAATAACAAGTGTCGTCAGATAATTAGATTGGATTAAGTTTACATTTTAATTAACAAGTAATTTATACAGAATGAATAAGATCCTAGGTGTCTACGGAAAGAGTTGAAATATGTGAAGAGAAATGGAAGTGTCCAGCTATCCAGCTTTCTTCAGACGCTGGTGACGTGGCTCTCCCAGAGTGGAGTACCAGGGTGGGCGAAGCTTTCAAACGATGCTCTTCGATGTTTTAACGGTTTGATGCGATGTCTGGGCGATGTTCGTAGAGCTAAGCATATGCTGTGCTTATCGGCGAGAAATATTTTGTGAATACGGATCTTTTCAGAAGGTGATCGTTGGCCAAACGAACCCTTCTTCGTAGCGTTTATTTAAACACGGCGTAGAGTAGTTTTAGTGACAACTATAACAGGGAAAGTTGGTATTAACTTTCCATATCATGTTCATCCTGAATAGGATTCACAGAAAATGATCTTCTGTGTCGAAAATTCATAGTTTCATTTATTTACCTGTAATTAGCCGGACGATACCCTGACAATTCAAGACGTAAACAAACTGCTAACTTCTCGCGTGCACTTGCAGCTTGAGGGCAGCAGCTTCTCGTCTCTGGACACTTCACGGGACCAAAGCCTGCCTGACACCGGCTGCTGCACCAGCGATGTGGACTCGCCTTTCGAGTCGTTCACACGCGCCGCCTCCCTCAGCGACATGCGGCACGACGCTGTGAGTGCAACACCGCTTCTGGTCTTGGTCTCGTGAACCCGTGAATCCTACCGGTGGTGGTCACTCACGGCATTTGTGTGATGCGGGTGATACGTCAGGCATCATGAACTGCATTTAATTTATGCTTAACACGTTGACTGCGATGGGTTAAACTGAAGTTCAATATTCAACTCAAATTTAAAGTAAAAAAGTTATAAGCAGTTTCATGAATACCAAACATTAACGGAGTTCATTATTGGTAAAGATTTTTCAAATGACCCTTCGATGGGTCATATTGCAAGCAACGTGTTATCCAAAGCTATAATCTTAGGGCACTTTCCCGTTAATTTTTTACCCACCCCTCAGGGGGATACAATTATTGTATCTATGGGAATTAGCGTTTTTAGGGAGGAAATTTGAGATGCCAAGCTGAGAGTTAGTAGGCTTTCTTTTTGTTTAAATCAGACATGTGTTCGTTTTGTTAAGAAACACATTTTTTTCGGTATACTGCTGTCCTGTTTTCCAGCACCTTTAACTTTCTTATTCAACTATCATCTTGTTTCATTGATTTCTTTCTCAACTTGTTCTTTCTATCCGTAGGAGATCTAATGCCGGAGCATATTTTGTGCATAGATTCCGCATTTCCTCAACGTCATTCTAAATGGTGCTTGCATCCTTCCTTTCTTTGGAATGCTTTTGTTGCGGTGAGCGAGGCTCGAACTAAGATCTAATCTAATTTCTTTTGCCCATTTGAGAATTGAAAATTGAAATTAGTTCAATAAGGGTTCAATCTTGAATGTCAGTTTAACCTAAGCTCGCCTCGGTTAACGTGTTGACACGTTTGCTGTTGCTGGACGCACATGTGCGTCAAGCGGTCTCATGTTAAGTAAGGTTGTTGTAAGTAGCAGAGTTTAAAAAACGACTTTACTGCTCGAAGAAAAATTGTATCTTTCCTGAGAAGTGTGGAAATGTGATAGCATTATTATATTTTACCTCGTATGCTTAAAGCTGTTCTAAAAAAGATTCTGAAATAAATGAAATGGTGTTGATTCACACCGATACGTGAATAAGCAATTTAGCTTGTGGTAAATCGGCAGTGAACGTGTTAATGTTAGTCTCAATAGAATGGTGTTACCGACAAATACATTGTTTTATTCTCAGTAGTTTTGCTAAAAGTGTATGTGTTTCTACTTCTCATGAGGTTTTGTTCACCAAAAGTAAACAACTCGTCGGGAGGATGGGGGCGAATCTTTCTTAGTAAACAAAAAGCCTGTATTGGAAGTTATGACTTACTCCTCCCAATTTAACATCACTAGTTCTTAGAATCCTCGTGGGTTGAAGTTCTGGGATAGCTGAGTATTCTCACGTAGTAATTTTCTATTCTGTTGCTCGAAGTATTGTCACAACTTCGTCTAGCGATGATATCCTTTCCACCAATCCCTGTCAATCAGTGAGTTTTCTCGAGTATTAATGATAGCAAAACATCTTATTACCCTCTGGTTACTGAAGCTTCTCTTCACAGAATGAGGCTTTTTGAAGGGTTGCAACCATTGGATATAATTCATTACTGGCAATTAGCGCTCCCAGGGGGAAAATGTGAGGTTCCGAGCCAAGAGTTAGGCAGGCTTTCTTTTTGTTGAAATAATTTTTTTTGTTTTGCTAAAGACCATCTTTTTTCAGTTCTCTGCTGTTCTATTTTTCAGCACCTCTGACTTTCTTCTTCACCTTTTATCTTATTTCACAACCTTCCTTCTTATCTGACTGTTTATATGCTCTCGGGATCCATTGCAGGTACACCCTTTGTTCATAGATTCCACGTTCCCTTAACTCCATACTAAATGGTGCCTTCAACCTTCCTCTCTTTGAACATCTTTGTTGTGGTAAAGGGAGGCTAAAAATAATTTATAATTAATTAATTTATTTCATGTTTACAGAAGAGCTCCGTGTTTGCGGTGCCCGCTGCTCCAAATGTTGCCCGGCAGAGCAGCCGGGAGGACCCTGCGCCTACCGGTGGCCCTACTGGCATACCAGCCCCGGTCCGCTCTGCGCCTGCATCGGCTCCAGTGTCGCGCTCGTCCTCCACCTCCTCACTCAACGACTGCAAGGTCAGTATGATAATCATGGTGCTCATGTCAGAGGAATGAAAATTTGTGTGTTTCTGAGGCTGGATTTTCTATTGACGTTTTCTTAGTGGTGCAGCTGGCAGTGTGAGTTGTATTTTATATTGGAGTTGCCTTAGCGGTGCAGCTGGCAGTGTAGGTTGTATTTTATATTGGCGTTGTCTTAGTGGTGCGGCTGGCAGTGTAGGCTGCATTTTATATTGGCGTTGCCTTAGTGGTGCAGCTGGCAGTGTAGGTCGGATTTTTATTCACGTTGTCTTAGCTGTGCAGCTGGCAGTGTTGGTCGGAACTGTTATTCACGTCTGAGCTATCTGTGTGAGATTTTCAAAGTCGGGATTGCTACGCTACGTGCTGTAGCACGTAGCAAACTTGATCATAAACTTGCTATGGCTACAAAAATTGTTTGGAAACAAGTTCCCTGATCATTGCTACACATTTGACGTAGTGCAAAGAGAGAGTGGTAAATTGCTTGGAACGATATTTTTCGTTGAAGAATGGAAAATGAGACTTGGTCCAGGACTTCATTACCAAATAACAAATTTTCTACCAACAGAAATTGTTTTGCCCTTCCATTTTAAATCCTTCAAGGGGCAATAATTGGAGTATTTGCGATAAAAAGCGTTTTACTGACTTTTTTCCAACACCTATCATTTTCTCCTTCAACTTCCATCTTATTTTATAAACTTCTTGCATTCATACTGTTACGGTGCGTAGGGTGTGTGGACACATCTCATGCATGAATTCCCCGTTCCTTTTAATTTTTTCTAGAACGGTGCATTCTTCCTTCCTCTCTAGTAAACACTTTCATGGTAGTAATGGTGGCTCAAACTAATCTGACTTTTTATTTCCACAGGAGAATCGTTCAATGACACAAGGAAAGAAAAAGCAGCAACAGAGAGATCTGCGCAATGCCGGACACCTCATTGCTGAGAAGCTTGGCTCGGATGATGCGAAGCCAAAAAGTCGTCGTGTGCTAGGCTCCCACAACTGAGTGGAATTATAAAATTGGAAGATCAAGATAGGTTACTTAAATCATTCAATCATAGCTGGCATAAAATAAAATCAAACCTAATGTCAAACGTTTCGGCCACAGTGGTCATCAGTGAGTGGAGTTCTGGCCGAAAACACGAAACCAAAGGACACGGCCAGCTTTGGCTGCGTGTCCGCGTATCCTAAGAACATTTGACGGCTTGCTTTTGTATGCGTGTCTTTGCTTTGTTTGAGCTTTAGTGTGAGCGACACCTCGGGTGTTAACATGACATGTCTTGAGTTCGCTTTTATTTTCCAGCCGTTCGTCTTATTTTATAAGCTTCAATGCCTAAACCATTTACGGGAGTCTTTTAAACATGATGTGCGAGAAATAATCTGTAATGGTACCTTCCATAAGCTGAGCTATGCCTTGTTCCTTGTACTGCTTTTTATTTCTTTAGAGGCTAGGACTTGATTGTTCAACTATGATTATGTATAATGATGAAAAGTTTTACTCGTTAAAGCAAGCCTTCTCGGTAACTCAAGTTCTGAGTTTTTAAGTGGAGCGAGGGAGGAACACGTACTGCGAGTCCGGGAAGTTCTGAAATTAAAATAGCATAGAAGCTTGTTCTTGCCCTACGGAATGTTGGATCAATAGCCTCAACTTGGAGTGTCGATAGGAGGAACACAGCACCGGTTGTCAGGCAGCCACATTATTTATTGCTTCGTTCATCAACATGGTCCAAACTGGAAGTAATAGGTGCTTTACTTTCAAGACCGATGAACCCTATGTATGCTCGAGTTTGATATCGCTTTAAGGAAAAAATATTGCGAGATTTTTAGTTTCGATTTGACTGGCGTTCGTGTTTAATTTTTTAGCCTTTTTCATTTTAGAAGTGTGCAAACGTTTCCCTGCGTTATTTAAACCTTTGTAATTTTTCTAATTCGTGAGCGGGTAAAGTTCTTAATCCTTGATGAGCTTACTGAAAGCAACGAATTTCACGGAAAAGACTTATTTCTAAGGTATTTCTGCTTTGTTTCTTCCATGGAAAGTTCCATTAACTGCTTTTTGAAGTTTTTTTTTTGCGAAGCATAATCTCGATTATTTCGGATTGATAAATACATAGAACTAGTGGTAAGAATGAATACAAATGTTGCCTTTCAGTTAGACTAGCGATGTAGAGGTTTCTCTAGTTTTCGAGTTTCGTTGACGAATTAACGCTGACGTTGAGAAAATTCATACCCTGCATGTTTTCTTCAGAATAAATAGTTTTTACAACCAAACCTGTGTATTATATTGCGAGGAAGAATGAGACAATTCCATTAGGATTGAACACATTCCTTGTATTTATTTTCGAGTCGCCTGAATTGATGTCTTTGGCTTACATTTGAAGACCCTCGGAAAGCTTTATTAAGTCCCGGCCTTCTCTTTAGCTCATTGTGTACTTTACTTGCTTGAATTTCAATGTATAGGTGACCTCTCTTCGATATAAGACAGAAATGTTGAATCTAAGGTCTAAAACTCTTAAAATCAAGGTTCCAAAGCGCTCTGTCTCAAGTTCATAAGCTTTCTATCGAAGGTTTAGAAACGTTAATTTTAAGAATTTTGTTGTAATGTTGCATATAAAATTGTGAATAAAGTTTTTACGCGGTCTTAATGTGTTTCGTTTTTCTCTGAAGCTACATAACTTCTCTGTTTCTCGAGCTTGCAATGGAGAGATGTTTTTGAATGTCTTGTCTCCTTCGCCCTGTCCCAAGATGACCTGTTAGCTTTGCCATTCAATATTAGCTCGGGAAATAAATGTGTTCAAAGATAGTGAACAAATTATCCTGGTCGTATTGAGCTACCCACTGGCGCGTCATCAGTGGGGATTTTTTGCATATATTCTGCGTTTCCTTAACCTCAAACTGAATAATGCCTTCAAATTAAGTTATCTAATTGTGAAGATTTTTCAGTTCAGCCTTAATTTACTTAAAAGCTTCCCGGTATCGTGAAAATCTGAGAATGAAGTAGGCTGCTAAACGGATAAAATGTGAGCAAAGTGTAATAGGATGTCCTGAAAAACGTCTTTACCGTGTGGCGTAAGAGCCGAAGTTACGTTGGTGAAGCTGTTTAGTTCACTAGGTAAGAACGATTTCTCAAAGAAGGCTATTTCTGTAGTTAACTCGTTCTCTACGTATTGGTACATATGTGGACCACTTGGTAAATTGCTTATTTACGTACCAGTAACAATGGCTTCCCTCATGCAAAGTTGAATTTATTTATTTCAGGGTGTTTTCTAGGTAGTAAAGTATTAAAATTTGGAAAGTAGTAAAAGAAGTAGTAATATTAGCCTCAGGGTAGTAAAAAATTGTGAAGTGGAATAATCAGGGCTGTGACATTATGGAATTATAAATATGCATTATATGCAGCTATGAATATGCATTATTTGCACTTAGTAGTAGTATTAGCATTGATTTGCTAGCGCTTCAGTAGTTCGTACTATATCGCGCCGTAGGTCTCAATTCAAAGAAAAATCAAGCTTCACATCATTTCAACAAAAGCACACTACATAGTCGTTGTTCAACGCTTGTCACGATGATCATCATGGATAACACAGTAACAGCCATCACAAAAAACAAAAAACGCTTTATTGCCACCCACACTATTGTCATCTTTTAAGAGCCCCAGTTGATCTTCGAAAAGATCATCTACTGGGCCGCGCATATTCCGCAAGCACAGGACAGCCAAAACCGCGTAGGGGATTTCAGCTGCCCACCCATTTATGGCCGGGCGCCTTACCCTCGCTGAAACCCCCCGAGGCATCTACGCAGCGCGCCCGGCCATATTGCAGTTTAATTATCCACATCTCGGACGCGAAGAAGTACCTTGCTTAGACTGTTCTCCTTCTGGTTAAATTTCCGATATCAATTTGCACTTCTCTAGAAACATTTTAAGTG
>JACJUY010008422.1:0-10490 GCA_014220935.1 Platorchestia sp. MABIK | reverse complement strand
GACTAGTCAAAGGCGTGTTCCCGCACGCCAAGGACGTTTAAGCAGCCCCCCGCCTACCCAACCGCCCCTCCCACTAGCCTTCGCCGCATGCGACTTCAAACTGGCAGGACGGGCTTAGACTCCTGCCAGCCCCCAAGGAGAGGTCAGAGCGTGTTCCAAAGAAAGCCAGGTCATCCGAAGAGAGAAATTCAGCACATATCCATATAGAAGGTCCAGGTCAGTAGGGTGGTCAGATGCTGCCATCTCTCTTCGTCTGACCCCTCAACCCAGGCCACTCTGCCATGGTTGCACCTGGGCAGCACAGCCCTGGGCATCATAGAGGCACGCAAGCCCCCTCCCCGCGACAAGGGCGAGATGGCGCGAGGGGGTTATATGCACTTATGTTATGTAAATATGCATTTATTATTATGCAAATATGCATTTATTATAATGCAAATATGCATTTATTATAATGCAAATATGCATTTATTATAATGCAAATATATGTATTTCAATTCTTTTAAACAAATTTTACGTGAATTCCTTTAATTGATTAGATGTAAAGGAGAAACTCGGCATTCATCCGCTGTTTTGGCTATAACTCTGCACTCACTGCATGTATAAACTCTCTGTACTGTAATGCACTAACCTATAACTCTTGACTGTCTTGAGGAATTGGGGAGAAATAAGGGACTCAAGGGAAACAAAATTACTTACTAATTGTGAGAAGTAATAACATATATAAACAAAACAAAGCTTGTCAACAAACACATGTAAATAAGACCTATTTACAACGAAGTATGAAAATGTAGCTACAATCTTATTATGGCTCGTATAATGTTGTCAATAGAAGATTGGCTAACTAACATTAACAATGAGAATAATGTCATCTACTTTACGAGTTACATGTGACCACCACACGGTACTTCAAATTCTCAAGGGTAAAACTTCTCTAATAGTCAGCTAAAACAGTTTTATAAATAGAAGACTCTCTCAACTTCACAAGATACAACTGGTGCATGCTTATAACAAATCTAATCTCAGGGGGTCAGATAATTTGGAAAATCATCCGGTACAGTAACTGATGGATCGCCCTTCAACACTGAATTAACATTTCAATGAAGCGAAGCCAGCATTCTTCTCTATTGCATCGTGAAGTATGTTTGACAATTGCTTGTCATGTGATGTTTCCAGGGATTCTTTAACATTGTCAATAATGTCAATCGCAGAAGAGAATAGAAGACTTGTAGCCTCCAACTTTTTTATTGACTTGGCAATATCGAGAATGTTGCAGAGATGAAATTTAATGTGGTTGGTGTTCCTACATCCTGAAACAGAGCATTAGAGTCTTCAATGCTTTGAACTTGGCTGCTATCATACGTGGATTTAACTTCACAGATTTTATCGAAGTTAGTTGCCAAGTATGTCGCTGTTTCCTTCAATCCATGTATGTGCCCCATCTGGTCACGACAGGCGGAGTAAGCGGTGTATTGGGGCAAAGGTCTCTAAAAGTGTCAATTCTGTTGGATGACCGCACGAATGCATTCTTAACCGATGAAATTAAAGTATTTATGTTTGAGTAATTAGAGCGAACTAGCTCAGCAACCCTATGTAACGCATGTGCTAAACACGTCATGTGTATCATTTTAGGAGACGTAACTTGCAGTGCATTAATAGCTTTCTTCATATAGGAAGCAGCATCAGGAGCTTTTATATCGTTCTTCGTAAACTCCCAGTACGCCAAATACGAAGCAGACAACGTGTCGTTGGTCTATATCAGTTTCATCTAGAGATGCCCATACTTTCTGTCCTTCTGCCTTCTCCCTTAACGCTTTCATTTTATCATCATACACGCGCTGCACATAATACTTTTGGATGGTTGACTGGTCTGGGATGACCTATCCTGTGTAGTTTTTTAAAAACTCCTTAAGTATTAAATTGCTCAATTTGTTGAAAGGTATGTCCGCTGCTAAAAATGTTTCACATAGGTCATTGGTGAATTTTTTTTTGCTATGTGGTCAGAGTTTTGACTCTCAGATTTTTCAGGGTTAATGTCAACACTTTCAGGGTTTCCAGACTCTTCGGGCAGCAGGGCAACCGCAGCCTGTTTTTTTTATTTCTGTGGCGCGCGGTCCCTAAATGTTGGGTCCCTTGTGATCGTCGCTGAGTTTATATCTGAGAGAAGAGTTCAATTAAGAATTATGCCGTACTTACAAGTCACCTTTAAGGTCTCCTAAACTCAATATCATGGTTATCATGATTTTTGTTTAAAAATATAAATTAAAGGTCAAACATCAATGTTCTAAGAGTTAATCTTTCTTTTCAGTAATTTCGCATTAATGAACAGTAACTTTATAATGAAGACAAAACTATGGCGAATTTCGGTGCCACGTGTCAATATTGAATGAAGCTAATTGTACCTACTTATATTAATTGAACTTCTTACGTCAGATTGCAATAACTTAATTTCATATGCCACAATCTTTTCTTTTGGAAGCATTTAATATGAGGGAAACCTTTGGAGAATACAAAAAACTAAGGATATCAAAGTAACCAGCCGCCATTATTCGCACTTTCACTTTCTTATGGTCTAATGCGAAGGAGGGTTGCATTTTCGCTGGGCTGATCTTTAACAATTGATTTCTTCGTTGAAATGCGACTCAGAAACAAAAAGAATATCACCAAAACTGTCAACAACCTTCACTCTATCATCCCCATCCAGCTAACAAAGCCGTGTCTCCTGGCGGGGGTGGCTGGTGCAAAGAGTAGCTATCATTCGCTCACAACTCTTGGCTCGTCAGGCTGAACGAGCGTTGCTATGTAGCACACAACATGATCTATCAAATGCAACATACAACAAATCTAGCATACTCTATCATATGCAATAATCAAAATTATTACGTTTCTGGGACCTTTAAAACCATACAAACAATTTTATACAAACTTAGACTTTACCTATATATTGCAATACTTGCAGAATAATTGACCACCAATGTCAGTAACTATTTTAAATTCCTGGACGTATCTCTCGATTCTTTGAGAAGTTGTCTTGGCAGTTTTCGGCATAATATCCAACACACGAAATGGAGTATGCTTTTCAAGTGAATGACAGCAAGCGTCTGAAAAACGAGAAAAATTATGATTTTACTCCACCACGGTTGGCATAGACATTAGAGGACGGCAGCAGAGTACAACTGAGCATCCGGTTGCACCCCGACCGGCGCTAAGTTCAGCAGTCATTCATGAGTGCACTGCACGACCATCGCGCCCTCACCAACTCAGCATACCCAATGACTTTACACTCCATTACACTCTTATTACAACTTATTATACCTATACAATGAAATGGTATTAATTTAGTTATTTCTGCATCAACTAGAGTTGCATATCAAACCAGATTAATATTATTTGTCAATGCATAGCAATAAATGTTTGGACATTATGTATATATTAATGGTGCATATGCATTTTGAGATAATACATTTGCATTTTAGAAATTGCAAATGAATTTTAGAAACTGCATATGCATTTTAGAAATTGCACATGCATTTTAGAAATTGCATATGCAATTGACCAATTTTTATGCAATATGCAAATATGCATTTGCATTTATGCAAGATGAATAATGTCACAGCCATGGGAATAATTCTCTGAAAATTTAAAGTAATGCTACATATGTATTTTGAATATAAAGATTTTATTTTAAATTTATTTCTCCCATGATCAGAAATTTGCCTCAGTTAATGGGAAAATATTCCTGTAAAGCGAGGTATAATTTAGGATTGGAGGACACAAAGTAGAACTAAGTTCCAAAATTTTTGCGAACGACAGTAAAAAAAGTTCACTTTTTCTTCTCATTCAGTTTGATCTGAAAGTTATCAAGTTGTTTTATGATGGAAGGTTCATTTGAGCCAGTTTATTATTAACAAATTATTGAGAGAAAACTATAAAAAACGGCTTTCGCTTTGATGCGGTAATCGAATTTTCATAAATCGTATAAATATAAATTTAAAAATGTAATACCAGTGACGATGCATTGTTGAAAACACTTCTATTAGTGCGCACTTACCTTGAAATACAAGCTTAGGAACTAGCAATATCTGGGATTAATATTGAAAATGAAACAAGGATTTAAAAATTGTGCATTTATGATTATGAGGTCGACATTTGACTTCTTTTATTCTTACGTGTCATACATGCTTATAAACGATCTGATGAAAAATGAAATAGCCTAGCTACATATGTTCTCGTGGAAGTGTCTCAAGTGGCTTTGATTGGAAAACGTTTGACAAGGAAAATAATTTATATTTTATTGTGAATTACGATTTTTTTAATGTAAAACATCTTGTGAACTTTTTCTTTGAAATTTTTTGAATATACATTAAATAACTAGCCAAAATTTTCGAATAGGTAGTTGTATTTATCACTTAATAACTATTACATTTTATTGGTTTTCATTTTTAGTGGATGCAGTTGCCCGTGGGACTTATAGCATAGTTGGCATAATTGTTTTTATTTGTGCTCTTGATACTCAAGAATTAAAATATTTTATTCACAAACGTAAGCACAGAAATAAAATTATTCTCAATTAGCTTTTAGAAACTCCTGCTGGAATCTCAGATGAGTAAGTCCTGAACCAAACTTGTTACATTTCAATTCCTCCTAATGAATAATGTTTAATTCAAAGTCATATATTTGGCTGGTAAAATCTTGATTATCATAAACTTGATGTAACCTTTCAATTCTTATTCTAAGTCAAATATTCTCGCACTCCCAAGTTATTGCGGCAAGATAGAAACATTGCAATGCTGTNACGATTAACTGTAACTACAAATGTTTTTTTTCTGAAAAAATTACCTTTTCGTAAAGCTGATAGTTTTTTCTTTCCAATGACGTTGATTTATGTCCAAATACTGAAAGAATTATGCTATGAAATTGTTTTTAATACAATGTGTAATCATTTGAACGAGAGTTAAGTTCCTTTGAAGTTCCTTTTGGCAGTCATGGCGATTCAGTTACCTCTAGAATGTCCCCTCAGGGGATACAATTATTGTATCTATGGGAATTAGGGGAAGATATGAGGGCTCGAGCTGAGAGGTAGGCCTTCTTTTTGTTGAAATAAAATATTTTTGCTATGTTAAGGATCACCTTTTTCGGTTCACTGCTGTCCTGTTTTTCAGCACCTACTACTTTTTTCTTCAACTTTTATCTTGTTTCATGAACTTCTTTCTCAACTTAGTGTTTCTGTGCTCCCTTCTGTAGGGATTCCGCATTCCCTAATATCCATACTAAATGGTGCCTTCCTCCTTTCTCTCTTCGATACGCTATTTTTTGTAGCGATTAGGGAGGCCTAAACTAACCTATAATCTTGAGCAAAACCTTACAGACGGAGAATAAATAACTGGGCAGAGCCAACTTTCAAGTTTTAATTTAACCGTAGAAAAACTCTGGTTAATGGTAACGCGAGTTTTGGAACTGAAAGCTGGACTGCTGGTGCCCGGTGGAAATAAGTGCGACCCCACTTCACCCGTGTGAAACGCGGAGAATTAGGCACATGGGTGCACCCCCTTCTGGGCCTGCTCCTCTCAAGACTATAACCTGCAACAATAAAATTATGTGAGCATGCTGCAGAGCACTTAAAGAAGTTTGGCATTCTGCAAAAAATTGATAGTTTAAAGTTTCAAAAATAAAAAATCTTCCAATGAAATTTATAGAATAAAGAAGTGAAATAAGGGAAATATTTTGGAAGAGGAGAATCAAATTTGCTCTTATTGGAGGCATAAGTCAAGAGATTAATTTTTAATGAATTAGAGCGAACAGCCCCTACTTCATGACTGAAGTTTTACTTTGCCCCAATCACCCTAACTAGTGCCATTCGTAAAGGGCGACATACCTAAGACAAAGCTGGGCAGGAGAGCTGTGCTGTGGTGCGGTGTGCTGCCATCTCCTCCAGGCTCCGTTGAGTGGCAGAGACGGGACGGGGGCCCTGGTCGCAGCTAGCTCTCTCCATCACGATAGCGAAACTACTTCACCGGTCAAAGCAAATTGATACCGATGATGGCTACGAAACTCTCCTATCGCTAGACAGTGGTCTAATGCAGGAACAAATGTAAAAAATTAAGGAATGAGTAGCATGGGCATTGCCCTTCACGGTTGATACTGCTTCTGGAGTTACAAAACGCTCACCGGTGCTTGAAGCAGGCACAAGTTTTTTATCTTCCTCTTCAAGCTTGAAGAAAGGTAGGGAAGATCAAGGTTCGTAACCCGTTACGAAAGGCACACTAGGAATCCTACCAATTAAATAACTGACTATTTAAGAGCAAATTTGTTCAAGGACAGTTGAAAAATTTGGCAGGGATGCATAGAAATTTTTTGCAAAATTTTTGAATAAATCTAATCTACCTCCAGGATGTCGTCATAGGAGCATTGTGATGCTCCATCTAATCAAAGTTCATTCTTCTACTATGCATTTCAACAATTTAAACAAACGATTTATTTACCACAGGTGATACAGAGGTAGAATGTTTCTTAAGTCTAGTACAATGGTCAAATTTGAGTATGGCCACCTGTGTGCCCGAATAAGTTCAGCGACTTCTGGGGTATCCTACCATCAACGTTATTCTAAGTCGTACAATAATGTTTAACCTAATTCACTTAACCTAGTTTCGCATTAGACTGATCAATGAGATAATTTACTCGGTATTAGATACTTCATTTTACAATATAGGTCATATGGAGTATATTTAACAGAATAATCGATAAATGATTTAAGAGCAGACTGAAGATCGGCGATATTACCCATGGCAAATTACATTATTAGGACCAGTCATGTAGGAGATAAGATTAGACTTGGTGATCTTACACGATTAGTATTGTGACAGGAAGTGAGACCCAAGATTTCTTTTTAATACCTTGTAAGAATTACTTTCACGGATCTCCGCAGGTATTGAGTTCCAAGTTTTAGTTCCAACGAAGAGGATACTGTGTTGCGACCGGGCCTTCGACTAATAAGGAAGCATGAATTTCCTTCTATTTGGGGTTAAATGCTCGTGATGACCAGTTTGAGCAGTTAAGAATTGTTTCAGGCTATTGTCGCCATCAATTGTTGATGTTTTGTAAATGAAATTACAAATGGAGATTTTGAATAGATCCGAAAGTTTAAGTATTCGTATATTTTTGAATGAATCATTTGTGTGAACATTACATTTTAGATTCTGTACCGCTCTGATGGCTCTTTTTAGCAGAGTCAAAATCAAATTAGTTTTATTTTTATCAGTTCCGTGCCATGCTTCCATTCCGTATTGCAAGTATGGTGAAATGAGCGTTTGGTAGAGAATTTGTAAAGCTGTTTCAGGCAGGAAATTTTTAACTTTATTTAGGATTCCGATGGATTTTGATAATTTAGCACTAATATGAGCGATGTGCTCTTTGAAGGTCAGATGTTTATCTATTATGATGCCCAGAAACTTACATGAGCTGGTTTCTTCGATTTCACCATCGCCAATTTTAATGCGTGGGAGAGATATATTTGTCTTATATGAGAATGTAATATATTTTGTTTTCTCGATGTCAAGGCTTATTTTATTAGCTTCAAGCCACAATGAAACCTTATGGAGTTCATTATTTATACTTTCCGCAATCACAGCGGGATTTTAGTTCGTAAGGACCGCAGAAAGCGTACTGTCATCGACAAAAAGTATGAATATGAAAAATGATGTAGATTTAATAATATCATAGATAAAAATCAGATATAAGAGAGGCCCAAGGACAGATCCTTGTGGAACTCAATGGCCAATTGTCTGTGGGTCTGATTTGGCGTCGTCAATGTCAACGGATTGCTTCCGATTTGTTAGGCATGATCTGAACCAATCATGGGCAATCCCTCATATGCCACAACAGCGTAGTTTCGAGAGTAATGCGTTATGGTCCACACAGTCGAATGCTTTTCGAAAGTCAAGAAATCCGGAGAAAACAAGCTTTCCTTCATCTATATAAGAATAGAGGTATTGTAAATGATTTAATACAGCTTGTGTCGTCGATTTTTTAGAACGAAAACCGTATTGTTTGTCGTAGAGAAAAGATTTTTGTTCAAAATAAGAATACACTTTTTATACACAATTTTTTCGAATATTTTGTTAACGATTGGTAGTACAGAGATAGGTCTATAATTGTTAATGATATTTTTATCACCATTTTTAAAAATAGGGGTCACTCTGGGGCAATAGGGGGAAATTTTGAGAGAGTTGGGGAAGATACCTTGAAAAAGTGACTGGTTGAAAATATTAGATATGCACGGTGCTATTGTATCAGCTATAGCCTTAAGAACTTTAGCCGAGAATGTTTTTAATCCACTTGATTTATTTTTCAAGTTGTTTATGCACGTAATTACATTGGAGGGATTAGTTGGAGTGAAAAAGAAAGAGTTGTGTTCACGGACACGGTCCATGTATTGCAAGTGGTCTGTAGGTTCACTAATGACATTATCGGCTATTTATTTCCCTATGTTAACAAAAAAGTCGCTAAACACTATTGCAATATCTTTTTTCTCGTGACATTTTACATTTTCGTGAACGATGGATTCAATTGTTTTTGTGGCATTAGTATTCGGTTTATAGCATGAATTAAGCAGGTGCCAAGTTTTTTTAATATTAGTTTTGTATTCAGTAAATTTGCGATTAAAGTAGTTTTGTTTCGATGTTCGTATTTGATTTGTCACATGATTCCTGAATCTGTTATACGTAACTTTAGATATTCGTCCTTCGTATAGTAAGGCTAGGTACGCTTGGCGTTTCTATATATTGATCACGATATCTTCAGTAATCCAGGGTTTTTGTCTATTTTCCGGCGTAATGGTGCGGGTGATTATTGGACAACACTGGTTGTATGCGGTCGTTACAATTTCAGTTAAATTCAGTACTGCTTCATCAATGTTAATCGCATTATTGTCCAGTTCATATTTGTCTAATGATGGCATTAATTCTTCTAGAACATTTCGCATTGTTTCCAAGTTATATTCGTTTACACAACGATGTGAAAAAGTCTCAGCCGGTGGGCTGGTACAAGGACTATGGACATTTTTCTTGATGAGAAACACCGGGAAATGGTCAGATAAGTCAGAATTTATTATTCCGGTAAGAAAATCAGTCGGATCTAGCATAAAAATATTATCGAGCAACGTAGCAGATTCGGATGTAACACGTGTAGGTTTCGTGATGATTGGAAGGAAGGAGTTAGACTGAAAAACATTTATGAAGTTTGAGATTTGTTCACAGCTTTCACATCGTAGAAGATCGTAGTTGAAATCCCCGCAGATTATTATGTCATTGTATAGAGATTTGTTAAACTGAGATATTATGCTTTGAAGCTCGTTCAGGAAAGAGACGTTACAAGCTGTGGGGGGTCTATATACAGTCCCAAGTATAATCCGTTTACCATTTTTTGTTAGTTCTATAAATAGAGTCTCAATATGTTCACGATTCATGATTACATTTAAAGTGATTTTCGAAGATGTGTGTTTAGATATGTACGTACTGATGCCACCGCCACGTTTGGTATTACGGAGTGAATGATGGCTATAATAGTTTTGAATTTGAATCAGGTCTTTAGATGAGTCATCTAGCCAACTTTCGGTGAATCTAAGAACATCAAAATTGCTGTTCAGCTCAGTGATGGTACAAGATATTTCATCTATTTTCGGATAAATGGATCTACAGTTCCAACATAATAGGGAAAAATCGTAGCAGGTTTTTCTCATCGATTCATTGAATTTTTTAATATTTAGGTATTTACAATTTCCAGTTTCATTTAGGTTTGGATGCAGTTTATTCAAATGATTGAGATCTGGATCAATGTTATCGAACATATCAACATGGTCAGTCATTAATATTTAGAAACAGAAAGTAACATGTGACGTAAAAAGAAAAAGAAAAATGAAAAAAAAGATACAGACTACAGGGTCAAGATAAAAATCAGGACATTTCTACTTGTTATTAAATTTAAAAATTAAAGAGAAATTAAAACACACAGATTATTAGACTAAATTGTCTAAAATCTAGTATGATCTCATTAGGAGAGCGCAAACTCAGTCCATGAGCGGGAGCATTAGGGATCATAAATAGCGAATAATGTAGTTACAGTGCTGTCATACCAGTGGTATCCGCATAAAACACATAATATGTAGCAAAGGACTAAATGGATTTGAATCGAAGTGACAGAGAAGTTAATTAATATAAGGATCTTGAGTATCTAAATTATTTTCAGATTTAGGAACATATGTGGTAACACATAATTTAAGTCTGAGCAGCAAATTCGGTATGAGCATTCGATAAAAAAATGAGAGAAAAAGAAAGAAATTAAAAACAATTTAGTAAGCAGCAAAACTAAGTTTAGTAAGCAGCAAAACAAAGCTGCTAGTTCAATGTGGGTGCCTTGAAGAGGCAAGAAAAGAAAGAAAGAAAAAAACATTTATTTCCAATAAAGTACAAACATGAAACGTCGATACATTGGATTTT
>JACJUY010008420.1:7969-18203 GCA_014220935.1 Platorchestia sp. MABIK | reverse complement strand
AGTTCTTGGAAGGTCCCAGAGATTCATTTTGGCCTGAAACAAAAGTTACAAATAATAAATATGAATAATAATAAAATTAAGCTAACCTAACATAACCTAACCTTAACATCAAAAGGAAAGCATAAATTAGAAGTTAGAATTAGAAGTTATTCTACAAATTAGAAGTGGTGACAGATAACCCACAAGTACCGGGGGTTAGGTTGCTGTGCTCAACAGACGCACACGAGGCACAGAGGGTTCCAAAGCTATTAACAACAACACCATTAACGTCTGTTACAACAGCACTCACTACAATAGGCCTAATACTACATAGCCCTCAATAATTCTAGGCCATATATAATCACATAAATGCCAAATGTCTCTACAAATTCTAATCAATTTAAAGGAATCCAGGTAAAGGGCAAGCCCGTAATGGCAGCCAATGATTTAACGCGAGTGAAGAATGAAACTCAAGGTTTCACACATTCAACACAAATATCGGACTCCTGAACGCTTGGCTTCTGCTTTCATTCCAAACGATAGGACGCCAATATAACGGAGCATCTTCGATGTTATTTGAAATCCCATGCAATCGGTCGCATTCATTTGAGTGGTGGGTCATTTCTGATTGTTCCATGGTAGACACCCTAATATTGGGTCTCTTTCACCTCAACATGCGGTACAATCACACTAGCGTCTGATACTGAACACTATGACATAAATATGGGCCAAGTAGTACTATCATTACTAAACCAATGAAGAAGATATAGATGAAGAGCAGCTCTCATTTCATCTATTGAAAGTCGCACGGAAAAAACATTCGGTGAAATACAGCTAACATCGCTAAAGCACATCAGCATAAATCACTGAACAAGTCCGTTTGCTAAACTAAAAATATACTTAATATGTACCACGAGAGTACTGGAAATCAATGACGTTTCAAAACACATTCTTATATGTAAGCACATCCATACAAGTAATAAATATTTTAGTTTCTCCTCGTGAACATTGAGTTTTCTTCGAGCGTTTTCTCGGAAAAAATATGGGTAGGCGTACTTTTTCTATGTGGGTCTGCCAATGCTCAGTCGTAAGCTTCTGCGTGCATTAAGAAACTGACTCTTGAAGCTCCATCTCAATTTGACAAGATGTTGTCAGTTCTTTATTCACTTCGCAGTCAATACTGGGGGATATAAATTTCGGAGCGATTTTATCGTTAACACTCGCGAGCAGACGCAACTATCATTTGAATGAAAATTCGAGTATTTTTCCTCACAATGGACCAGAACATATTTTCCAATCTCCCTTGATGCTAAACAAAAACTTATTTCAAATACAAAACCATTAACGTATCTTGACAGTGGTCGAGAAATGTAGAGACAGGCTTTATACACTTTGGGGAAGCAAATGTTAATAAAAAAAAGGGATTCGCGGCAGCGCAAAAAAAACTTCGCCAATTAAATCATCGATTTGATTGTAAAGTTTCTACGTACGAATTTTGTCACAGAAATAAATCTTCTATAAATTAATCCTATTATCTGACATGTAAATAACCAGTTACCAATAACGGGTCTACAGAACGATCACAGATGCCACTACCTACATACATAGATTAACTGTATTTCGCCGAGAATAATTTGAGCGCTTTTTGGAGCAGTAACGTTGTACCTCTATGAAACAAAAGTGACCGAATTGAAGTTGGTTCATAGAAGTGACCGAAATGAAGTTAGTTCCAGGTGCACGAGTACCTTGGTCACCATAGCAGGTTAAAACTATGTACTTTTTGATGTGGGTTGCCCCGATCCTAGAACAAATTTTCATCTGATAGATAAGGGCTAAGGTGAAACAGCACTCAGGATACTACAACTGAATTCGACATTCCAGATACTATTGGCTAAGGAATCAAGTTCAGGTCTTAATGTTTCCATTACCTCCAGGCCTGCTCATAAAAATCGTGATGTCACACACTAGTGGTATGAGATTTCGCTCCGTTTGTGATGAATCGATTGGGTGAAATTAAATTCGCTCGGTCCTGTCGTTGATTTCCGCTGGAACAGAGCTAACCAGGCTTTGGAAAATTTTAGATGTGCAGCGCTGCTTTTCCTGAGAGTGTAAAAACCGTTTCTGTTTGTCATTTCGATACACAGATGATAGAAGCTTTGCCGAGCTTGCTCGAGCCTGATATTAGCACGCATCATCAGATTGAACAATTTAAACAAAGGAAACATTGAACTCAACGCACTTTTTGAAGTATCAGCGGATTTGGGCTTCATTTCGTCACTGAAGCATAGGACTTACATGAAGCAAGGCTGCTCCACACAATCATCCTTCTCATTATGATCCTACGTGATACGTGATCGTCAAAAATCGTCAGTCACAACCGAAGTCTGTCACAGTCCAACAAAAAGAAAAACGCTTAGGATTTGACATCATGGCTGAAAATTGCCTGACCTACGATTTCTTTCTTGCAAATGCTGCACAGCACTACACAAGGACTGCGATTCCCCATTTATTCGTAAATACGTAAAAATATCTATAAGACTAACACGTATTCAATAGAAATTTACACTCGCATATTATCACATGTTCTGATGAAACTGAGAAACGTATTTACAGCCATTGGATTCGATTCAAAATTGCCGCCTTTTTCGGACCACTAGTGTGACGTCATTGCAGTGTGACGTGTCTATGATCAGGGCTGGACCTACGGAGGCATTGGTCTTTGTGTATCCCTACTCACCCGATCCTCGCGAGATATTGAGCATCCGACCGCGCGTTTAGCAGAAATCTAATCCAGTGAATGAAAAAATGGCACGCACAATGACCAGATTTAGCGCCTGTTTTTCTCAATCCTGGAAAGGTACTGACGAGAAAATCATACAAATTTCATAAATGTTCCTCGTTCTTAATTCGTTAAGTAAACGGATTTCAATTATCAGAGACCTTCCATTTTAGAGGAATCGAAATAAGTTTCAGGCACAGTTACTCGCACCACGTGATCTCAATTCAGACTTGTTGTATTGACGCTATTCTTGAACCAAGTATATACGGAACTTTTCGCGCTTTCAAACCAAAGTCTTTCCTTAAAATACGCAAATCGTGAGCCAGCGTCCACAAGAAATGAGCAGAAGTGACAACTGAACGCTTCCGTCAGTGCACACAGCTGCTATTTAGACTTTAGTGAAAATTGTCATAGCGAATACCATAGCTAATATGAATACCAACTTCAGTAACAAAAAAAAAACATCTTTTGTGCAATGGAATCTGAACAAAAACAACTGACCAGTGATAAATTGTTGAGCAACCAAAATACTGAAAAGGAAAATAATAAAAAAAGCATGGAGCCAAAGAAATATATTGCGTACATCGTAATATTTACACGAAAACTGAAAACTGCAACAGGCAAAAAAGACTTAGCGTTTCAGTTTATGGAGGGATGTTCCAAAGAACAACCGGGTTTTAGAAACAAACGGGTCCTTAAAAGCAGATATCGAATTAAATCGACAGCGTAAAAATTAATGAAGGGTAAAGCTCAACTAGTAGGAATTAAGGAACCCAACTAAAACTAAAGCACGTGCTCGACGGACGAACGAACGCGCGTCAACGAAACACTAGAAAGAATCAACAACATTAGCGTGGCGGAAGACGCGTAACGGAACGTTCCGCACCCGCACACCCACCCAACAGCTTATAATAAAACCCACTGCTATTATTATTAGACGACCAAAACGGTGGAAGATTGTCGAGTGATACGACAAAAGAACACCGGTCTCAAAGCGATGGTGAAGAGTACCAAGATTTTATTCCCTCACATGCTTTCATTATTGGTTCAAACAAGTGATTATTAAAACTGGTCACTCACGCGCAAGCTAGGAGTCAAGACCCTAATTAAAGCTCTATTGTATTTTGTTAGGCCGTGCGTTCACGAGATGTGTTAAGACTGTCCTCGGTTTGTTTAAGGAAAAATCGTGGATTGCAAATCTTTGTTGTCAGATGTGCATAATTTGGCACGGGAACATGATAGCGAAACCAATTTTGCGCTACTCGTTTGACGAGCTGACTCACTCACCGATAGAGAACGGAAGAGGCGTGGAATGAATTTCGGTAAGGGCGAAATGAGGGGGGAAAAGTGCACTTGAATCATGTTACCGTTTTGCAGTGGAGCACAAGTTCGCACTGGTCACTAAGCCTAATACTGGGACTGTAAAACGTGGTTACTGTTTATCAGCCCTTCTCAGCCGAAACAACTACTACTGTAAATAAAAATAAAGTGAGATGAAATGCCAGATAATGAAATAAATAATAATAAAACGCCGGATGTGAAGTTGCCAAATCTGTTGGGGATAGAGTGAAACTGATTTTAGTAGATGAATCATTCAAGGATCAATTTACTTTCAAGCGGAAAAAAATAATTTCGGAAATACAGTGTTAACCCTCACTCATAAAATGCAATAGAGGCGATTTTCTCAACGAAACAAAATATAAGGACGTTATAATTTAAAATGTCCAGGGATGACGACTACACGGGGAGTAGAAAATAAGAGTGTTTCTACTGTTATCACGAGCGTGGAGCGGTTCTACTCCAATTTGAGTTGTTAGGAACGGCGTGAATTGTTTCAACTGTTTGGGATAAAAAGAAATATCTCTATACGAGATGCCGTTTTAGCCTATTTGAGAGATTTATGTAGTACCATTTGTTACATGTGATGATAAAACAATGGTGTTAGGAACTCGCGTCGTTCACGTGCCAGCTATCCCAATTTAGCAGACCACACTCTTGTACCTATAATGCAGAACCCACAACAGTTATACACACTAATTAAACTGACCACACTTTCGCCACACGAATCAAACCGATCGAAAATAATTTGGAATCTAGAGTGTTATCGTCTAGATTCCAAATTATTTTCATTTTCGCAACAAAACTAGCAGTGTTCGATGGCCAGAGTTCGACGTCACTAATAAGAAATGAGCAGACTACTTTGCCTAACGACGGGAAACAGAAAATACGCTTCATGTTCCAAATAACTGCTTCGTCGACTTCTACGACGGAGAAGTAATACAAGTAAGGCTATATTTTTCACGATTTTACCCATAATACGATTTTAATTTTGGCCAGCGAATGACAACAGATTGATGCGCGTTAAAAATAAACCTGAATCATGACAACCAAACGCTAATCATGCATCGGAAAGTGAAGTAAAAAATACATCAGCCTAGTCATCAGCGAGACCTGTTGCTAGGTAGTTCAGAGCGCATGTCTAGTTAGGAGAATATAATGAAATAAGAAAGAAAGACTTGTTACACAGTTATCATCATTTGTGAAAAGGCTTGCTATGGAATCGAAATTATTTGTGAAAAGGCTTGCTACGGAATCGAAATTATTTGTGAAAAGATTTTCTACGGAACTTACATTTTTTCAAGCGACAATGGATCGCATTGAAGAGATGGATGTTACAGCTAATGAGTTACAACTGAATTGAATAATCATTTAATATTGAGCTTTGAAGTCGTTCATCCCGTGAACACAGGCGCTGTTACTTGAGCATTGAGGTCGCAAACCATACGAGAATTCCGATTCCAAAACTTCAGAGCGCGTGACCACAAACGTTAAGGTTAGATAATCGCACGAACATATCTTGTAACAAAAGAAATCAATTCACAAGAGCCAAACAAAAACTTCAATTCCAACTACGTCATTACTATAACATTTTTTGTCAATGGACCATACTACATCATTCATAATGATTATGGCCACAACAGTGTCCGAGATTATTCAAGCGCCCTCTCCACGGTTTCTACCTTCAACAAAACATTAAAAGAATTCTCGATTAATTACCAGATCTAATTCAGCTTACTCCCAAAAGATTCGTACGTAAATAACGAGGACACTTTTAGTGACAATGTGGATACCAGCAAACGCACATCTGCGAAAAACGCCTCGATCAAAGAGACAAGTAGAGAACCCGGACACGAAGTCGAGTCGGTCCATAAAATGTCTGGCACCCATTCGTGATGAACTGTTCACCCAAATCTCAGGAGAGTTTCCCCGATTTCCAACTTACTGCGTCAAATAGACGATCAATAAAAAAATATACTGATTAGACACACCCCACTTCCGCTGTACCAGTAAGGCAGACAGGATTTCTGCTACACCGACTACGCAGACCACATTTTCGCGGCACCAAATAAGCAAGCCAATGCCAGCTATACTAATTTAGTAGACCACACTCTTGAACCCACAATACACATCCCACAACAGTTTTGCTATTTCAACCGTCCACGCTTTTTTGTCATTTCAATCAAGCAAACCACACTTTGGTCACACCAATTGAAGCCAACTTCACTTAAGCCGACCCCACTTTAGCCACACCTAAGAAGCCAACTACACACACCTTTGTCACACCAATGAAACCAACTACACACATTACTCAATGATGTAGGCAAATTACACAACTACAGTTGTAGTAGTGAAGTAACCAAATTGCTAGCGCTTCGCAGACTAAGTACATATCGCGCCGAAATTAAGGTTGATATTTGTTTGCAATATTTTCATTTCTCAAGGAATATTTCACTCCAATGCAGTACAGAGTCACGAGAACTACAGTACTATTTTAAAAACTAACATCTTACAAGCCAATTCGGAAGTCACACTCCCGCTACACCCAGCAGACAGGTAGGCTCCCACAACACAATGCAGAAAGCGTTAGATTCGTTTGACGGAGTCCGATGAAAAGACCAAGTAGAGATCGCCTTGCTTCGCGAGTCTGAACTAACCAGAGCAAACTGATGCAAAATGCAGACATGGCAGCAGTGTGTAAGGGAAAGAACCCATCTCTATTTAGAACAGCCGTAAGTGCACAATATAAATATACACTTCAATCGAATGAAAGCACAGATTTCCATCCGCCGTAATTAACCACTCGACGAATCGTTCTAATATATACTTTCCACTGATAACCGTCTATACAACTGAAATTACGACAGCAACGTTGTTGTTACTACTAGCAATTACAACCGTAAATGCACCGTCAGATGCGTACAGTAGAATTAATATGCTTCGAGGAAGTCGAAACTGTACAGTAGCCATTAGAATTATACGGTGACATTTTATATCAAAGAATTGTGATACCAAACACCCAAGTATGGTGGTTAACTTGCCTATACTCTCGACCAAGATCTGTATATACCCCAACATAAAACACTAGAAACTCTACATAGGAGTAAAACACAAGCAGCTTTCATCGAGTTACAAGCGCAAATTACTAGCCTATAGTCAGTCAGTAACTGCACATAGCCGAAGCAACTTCAAGTTAGTCCCTTAAAATTAGACCAAACTAAAAAAAGCGAACTCGGGAACGTATTTCAAAACCAAAATATAAAACATAGACTAATCAAACATACACGCACGTGCAACGTACCTCTGGAAACATTTACGTAGCTAATAAATATATACGCTTGATCTAATTACAAAACCCTTGAAGTTGGAGCTTTAAAGCTTCCGCTTCCCTACAACGCCACTAAATTAAACTTAATAATATGATATTCAGGCAAATGGTGTCAAATGGTGATGAATCAGTTATTGTATTCACATTGAAAAACATTCAGATGACAGATCCAGCATTTCGGCAAAGACTGGCATTTCTGCTGCAAATCATGATCAAAAGCCGAGTCAGGGATGCAGCATAGAACATCAGTCAAAACACCCCACATCAAGTCTCGTATAGACACGTTGCCACTCGGAAGGTAATCAAGGTGTGCAAGACACCACTTCACTCGGTGTATCCTTCTCGAAAGCAAAACCTCATTACTCTTCAATCAGTGATAGAACAGATACCCCACATTAGAGAACAGGTATATCAAGTACACCACATCAGTGAGCGAGCGTCTTGGATACCTCGATGTATCCGACATCCCACATCAGCGCACGGTGTATGAGACATCCCAAATCAGTGAAAGGTGTATCAGACAACCTACATCAGATTATGGGTACATGAGATATACCACGTTACCGCTCTCGCACCAAGTCGAACAAACTCATACCAAACCAGGTCAGAAATCTACGCCAAAAGCGCTTACAGTCGGCAGCTATGTCCCACACCACCTTACTTCTAACAAAGCTACTCTGATCATCCGAAATGGGTGAACAGGAGAAAATTTATTTCTAGAGCCATACTTTACAACCTTATGAAAAATTAAAAACACAGCAAAGGTCCACATGCAACACCATACAGTAGACAGATAGACAAACAGTAAAGACAAAAAAGCTGATAACACGAGGCATACGGGAGAAATGGTGGCCCGACCGTACTTTTCAAAGCCTATATTTCACCATTATACACATAAACACGTTATTGGCCTAGATGAATACCTTCCAGGATGCAGAAACATAGATCCTCGTCGCTATGGATATCACATCAAGTAATTACTTAATAAATTCAGATGGCTAAATAGGTGAAACTTATTTTCCAAATTCAGTACCTCTAGAAGCACAAGTTTACTAAACACAAACGTTGGAGTCAAACTACTGCTCTCGAATACCTCAGGGCAATAGGCAACAACACACTCCGACTCGTCGTTGCTACTCATAGAACGAACGACAAACGTGATAAAGATACAGCGAAGGACTACTCTAAGGTGTGGCTCGGCAGAAGCGTGTTCATATATTCCAGTTGTAGGTCAGAAAAAGAGGTTTCCGCCGTCACAGTAATTGAACCCTACAACTCCGGAAGAACAAGAACGTGACTCTTAAAGAACAGGAATATATTCCTGATGAACAACATACCTCTTGGTTTATTACACAAATAACAGGAAGAAAACTTCCCGTAAACAGAAGCACAGGAGCCAAAGAAGAAAAACCTTCAACTCGAAAAATAGAAGAATCCAGCCCCTGAATCCTTCTAAACGTGTACGTTTCTGTAACCGAATTAATGATAAAATTTGTAGATTTGGGTTTTGTTTAGTGCGAATAAGCAGTATTAATTGGAAGGCACTCTGCAGACGCGCGACTTGACTAGAATAAACCAGATTTTGCAGTACACATGGTTTTACTGGATAACTGGGCGTAGAAATCTTTCTTCTGACATCCAACTCAATATTGAGGGAATTCTTCCAAAATCGTTTTTATGACCGACTTGAAGCTATTCTTCGTCTTCAAGATAAAAAGCCACGCGTCTTATTTGAAGTGACGAGTTTTCGCATGCACGAGATGAGACAACGGACATGTGCGCCGGTGTTTAAGCACAAATTTTTTATGACGTTGAGCGTTGTTGGGATGAACTGAAGATGAGTACATGCCAAAGAAAGATGTCACTAACGTTTCACGGTGAACACGTGACAAGCCTGCAACCTTGAATACGAAATCGAATTAATCTTCAATGTTGCAAATCGATCAAAAAGCTTGTCTCACGCGATTCCATGCATCGCTTTGAACAAACCCATCAAGCATGGTGCTTCTTTGATTGGCCATTTTCTCAACGCTTGAACTATTTCTTTCAGACACCCTTAGATAAAAAGTCTACCATTCAGTCCAATTTTTCAGTTTCTTCACACAGAAACATTGATGGAAAAAACTTACGTCAACGCATCCCGTTCACCGAGGCTCTACGATTAAAGGAGATTCAGTAAACAGTGCGTAAATATTAGATTTCTTAATCAGCACCTCGTCAGCACGAACTCATTTTTTTGCGTCGAACCGTCTTTGTAAACCAAGTTCTTCTTCGCTATGATTTAGCTGTCTACGAAGCCAAGAAAATCGTTACTGGGAATTGCATTCGAATTCCCTTAGCAACAACGGGGAACCACTGAAAGGTGTTCAAGTCCAAATGTCTTATGTCTTGTTCAGCAAACGCCTCGGCGGTTTGTTCTTCTCCGTTTCAAGAGTTTCACGAGTCACTACAAGTAGAAGGAAGTACAATTTAGTAATTGGGGATATACTATTGCAATTTAATTATGGCCACAAGGCTGAGATTCGCATTATTTTACTTGGACATAGAGCGTTATATGTCGAAAAAAAGAAATTTACCGTTTCACGTTAAATGAAACGCTGCTAGGTATAAAACGGACCTTTTCTCTTGAAACATTCCAAATCACTAAGCCCTTCTTCACGTGACGTCGCTCACATCCTTTTTCCGTGGACCAACGCTTAATTAATCCGACGGTTTTCTTAGTTACGGTGATTGATGAATTTATGAACGGTGTTACAAAATCGGAAAAAAGAAAGGAGACTTCTATTTTTGTAACAAAAAATCAACGTAGA
>JACJUY010008419.1:7065-29186 GCA_014220935.1 Platorchestia sp. MABIK | reverse complement strand
ATCAACACAGTTGCGCACAGTGTGCATCAGAATATGTGGGTTCTACCACTAGAGCCTTGCATATTCGCGCTGCAGAGCATGCCGGCAGGAGCTATCGTCCTAACCGTTCTCTTGCTGCTCCTTCTCACTCAGCCATACGTATCCATGCTGAAAAATGTAATCTCCCAACAAAATTAGAGGACTTTAACATTTTAGCCGCTGCTTCAAACCCCATTGATCTGCGCATTATAGAATCTCTTCATATTTTACAACGAAAGCCTTTTTTAAATGACTCCCAATCTGCTTTTCCATTGCAAATAGTTTATGGTTTTGATTTAGTTTCATTTGTTGTTTTTTCCCCATACATTTACGTTTATTTTTTGATATTTTCAATATGTATATAGATGATGTTTTTTTTCCAGAGAACTTTTGTTGAGAATGACTCAACGAGTCAAAACGTTCAATTTTAACAAAACCTTCGATAGACTTTTTTTCGTTTTGCTCGTGATGTAAGTTCCGTAGATGTTTCAGAGGAAAATGCAGAATCAGGGTTCTTGAAAAAAGTTAAATTTTTAGCGAATCATGAACAAAAATAGCAAACACACTTAGACAACCACCGATTTTTACCGGTAGGAGCAAAGTGGCCGCCCAAGGCCCTTCGTCAGTATCCTTCTCAAGCATACCTTGCATGACGGCAATATCTATTCTCTGTCTTCAATCATTACCACACCAAAATGAATGCACAGCTTCCACAAGGCTTCTGCGTCTACATAACATCTGTGGTCAGAAGAGACGAAGATTGAACTTTCCGGTCACAAGGATTTTCCGTTCGTCTGTCGGAAGAAAGGTGAAGTTTTCAAGCCAAAAAAGTGTTCCAACTGTAAAAAATGGCTGCGAAGTTCTATGTTTTTGAATTGTTTCTCGGTCAATTGAACTGTAAGCCTAGTGAAATTTAAAAGAATTAAAAATCAAGTTCAATGTATCAAAATTCCTAGTGAAATTTGGAACAGTCTGGCAAAAAAGCTCTCAATATTGGATTTGACATGGTCTTTGAATAAAATGGTGATCTCAAGAATACTGCAAAATCTGTGAAGAAATAGTTGAAAAACGATGAAGCAACTGTTTTGCAGTGACGAAACCAAAGTCCAGATATAAATACTCAGGGAAATTAGTGAGGGACTAAGATATGTCAGTGCAAGGGCTCACACGAATATTGAAGAATGGGAAGAAATGAAAAAGAATGAAGAAATCATTTATGCGTGTAAATACTTGTTCTATTTGATCCAGTATTTCTGTTGAAGAACCTATTAGTGAAGTAAAGTAAACATTTGGAGGCAGTTATTAAAAATAAAGAGTTTCTAGCAGATTATAGAGATAGCACGAGTAAATTTAAACATGGTGTGTATGCTATTTCTGTTCATAATTTGCTCAATTTAGTTTTTTCGAAAGCTTTGAATTAGTGTTTCCTTCTAGAACACTGCAGAAACTATTAATATAAACACAAAAAAGTACCATGTTAAAAGTTTATTCAAATGTTTTAATGAAAAATGCAGGGGTGTGATTAATTTTTGGCATGTTCGTGTTACTTCAAGCCGCTTCATCTTGCTCCGGTAACTTCTTCAATCTCATTGATCATATATGCATGGTGTTGGGACACACCTTGTACATGTTCCTTGTTTCCGTAATACCGTACTAAATGGTGCATTTCTCCTTTCTCTCTTGGGAACACTTTTATTGTGGTGAGAGAATCTTAAACAATCAATCTAATCCAGTGGTTTCCAAACTACGGCCCTCCAGTGTGAAAAATCCGGCCGCGACCATACACAATAGTAATAGAGCTAGCGAATTCAGCCAGCATATGCTCGCTCAAGGGGCGTGCTCGGCGACTACTCTAGGATTTGTAGATAATGGCAGGAAAGTTAAAACTGTTTTGGCTCAAGTCACTACTAGAGTAATCAGTATGGCCTTAAGGCTGAAAAGTTTGGAAACTCCGTTCAACACTCGCTGTCTTGAAAACTATTTTTGGTGTAAGTAGCGTTCATAAGTATTCTGAAGATTTCCTGTGTTCTTTGAGGCTTTTCTGCTCTTAAGAGATATTTTAGTATTCAGTGAAATTTTTTATTTAATGCACAGTGCTTTCATCCTTGTCGGTTATTCATACGACTAACCTCTGCTAGTGTCTTTCAATTTTTGGTCTCGCGTGAGAATTTTCCGTTTCTTGATGTGCTGTATGCCACTGACAAAATACAATTTATCTAGTACTAAAATTGTTATTTTGAAATCGTACATTGTCTATCAATAGTGAATGAGCATTGGGGAGCTTGTCTTGGAGAGCAATAGTGAATATGAGATTCTTCTTAGCAAAGTGATACGTGTAAATAAAGTGGAAGGTACTGAGTGAAAGTAACAAAGTGTGCTAAGTGTATCTTATTAGTCCTGCTTTATTGTGCTGGTTTTGGTTTTTGGGAATCCGTAGCAAACTTTTATCCTTATAGTGCTGTTTGCTCGTACTTTCTCTGTTACAAGTGTCACGTTAAGTTAACCTGATGTAGTCACCAAATCTGTGATTTCCACGGTGACAGGAAGATGCTGTACTCGTTCCATCTGGCGCCCAAGTTTTTGCCCAAGTCGTGAGCTCCGAGTTTTTAGCATCATGCAACATTCCCTACCGCCGGAAACCTGCAGGTTGTGCTGAGTTCCAGCTGCCTTCCTGGCTAGCCGCCTGTCCTGGGTCTACCAGTCTTCATGATCTCCAATTATCTCAGCTGTCCCCCGACCTCTTCACGGCAGTTTCAGAACCCCTGTGTGTCTTCTCGTTTGACTGGAGTGGCCGTAATATTCCCCTCACTGTCTCTGAGACTGCTCATCTTGACTTCATTCCAAACCGCCATGGTGCGCAACATATTGAATGTCACGCAGTGCTGATGTGGTGGCGTTTGACCATGGATGAGCAAGGAGATATTGTCCTGTCGTGTGCACCGCATTGGGCAGAGGCCAACAGCAGTTATGCGTGGCGCGATCACTGGATGCAGGCCATCTACCACTTACCATCTCCGCTCATCACGCTGCCAGGAGATGGCAGCTCAGGTGCTATCACCCTTAACGCTGCTAGGGACGACTACAGTATGTGGTTCACGCTCAGTCAGAGGTGAGAAAAGTTCCTAACGTAAAAGTTTAAAAATAAAAATGATAGTAAAGATTGGTGATTTGAAAATCATTGTAATAAGTGAACGTTTCAGCTTCAAGCTCAAGCCAATATCAACACCTGTAAAAGCGAATTGAAATACAGAAAATGCGACATGGCTAAAAGACAAAAAGAATACAACTTGAAATAGTACAAAAAAGGGAATGGAGAGATTCTACTACAATTATTTTTTGAAAATCAGGCTATTTCTAATGGGAATGATGACAACATTGAATTTAGAGTTGTTTTCAATTGTTTGATGTGAAGAGATTCTAGTATTTGAAGGTCGTTTTTATTTGCACAGAAACTTGAAATTGAGAGATCAGATTTGCTTACTATTACACTACACTGCTCTGCGTAATTCCTAATGGCTGAAAAAGATGGCTTAGATGAAACTACCCATTCTGGAGCTCCTACCAACGTGCTCGAAGAATCTTGTTCTAAAACTACGCTGGGTGCAACCAACATAGCTGGACCTGCACAGCGGGCAACAATACTAATAGATTATGCGAGAGCACAGTTGAGTAGGCAGACGGTCTTTAAATCTATAAAAATCTATCATTTTTATTTTAAAACTGGCAAGAGTCCTCCAACCTAATTTAAAAGTTTAATTTTCAGGTTTTGTATTTTACAACCATAAAAGCTTGCGGTACTGTTTGGTGAACGTTCTGTATAACGTATTACCTTGCTTTACCTTAACTTTAAAGAAGTGTATGTTTTTGCAGTGAGAAAAGAGTGCGTCCTGCAGCACCACACTGCATGTGCGGACAGCACATAGTTAATCCCCGCACGCGGCTGCTGCAGCTGGCGGACGCCGAGCGTCTTGACGGTAGGGCTTGTTTGTCCTCCATTTACTTTTTATCTCTAGTGTCATCTGTTTTACAAGGTAGGAAATGGTTTAATTGTTTCTAGTCCTCTTCCAATTTGTTATTGTGGGAGCTTTGTCTCAAATGTATTGGTTAACCTGATTGCTCTAGTGTGCATAGGACTTGATGGTTGTGAAATCAATGCTATCCAAATATTCTCATCGGCGCAACAGTTCAGAGGATACGCAGGTACAATTTTTACATACTTAGCAATTAATATACATTTATTTCATTCAGTTCCTTAGTGCTCCCAAAAAATGTGAGGTCCCTGAGCTGAGGGGTAGGCAGGCCTTCCTTTTGTTGAAACAGAATAGGTTTTCGTTTGTTGCAGACCACCTTTTTTCAGTTCACTGTTAATCATGTTTCGGAGTTTTCTATTTTCTTCAAGTTTTATCTTGTTTGATGAACTTATTCCGTATGTACAGATCTACAAACTCATGGCAATTTTCTGTGACTATTCTTTTCAGCTGTAGGCAGAAGATGTATTCAAGAGTTTTGTTCCTGAAAAATCCGAGTAGCCTTATTTGCATTTCAATTTTTGAATTACGCATGTTTCAGTGCTGACTTCAGTTCTCGACTCTACTCTGGCTCAACACCGCCCATGTGCGTGGCTCGTACTGGGTGATGCCTCGAATGTCTTCTTTGTAGGACGCCTCGCGTCACATGCAAGTAAGTAGTCTAGTCGCCCATGAGTGCTGCTCGCAAGGCGGGTACTTGCAGCAGCTAATTCTGTGTGGGGCGGTTCAACCAATGCCTCCTGTATTTCCTGGCTTGCTGATAGAAATCTTGACGTCAGAGTAGCGATCAGACATTTTGCACTATTTGCGATGAATCGAGAGGACGAAATTGAGTTAGCTCCAGTCTATTGTGGATTTCCCATAGCATGGGGCTGACCAGGCTTTGGAAAATCCCAGGAGAGATGATGCTGGGATACTTTTTCTCTCAGATGAGTGTCAAGAAGTTCAGTTCCCAATATTTATTTCCGATATGATGAAAATTAGATGTTTTGTCAAGCTTGTTGGAGTTGAGCATTAGCGCACGTTATTAGATTGAGAAAAGAAAATGGTGTAATCACGCATTTTCTTGCAGCATCAGTTAGTTAAGATGCTCATTTTACAACTGGAGCGTATGATTCACATATGATAGAGCTTCATCACACCATTTTTATTATCATGTTGAGCGTATGTAACTCGAGAGTGTTAAAAATGTTGTTGCAGCAAAAAATAGCGCAGTTGAACGAACCAACAAAGACACCCCAAATTGGATATTACCGCTAAAATCTATGGGAGCCACTGCCTCAATCTTTCAAGTGCTGTATTGTTGCGACTGCGATTCCCTCCTTTGATACGCTTTTAAATCAAAAGGTACTCAGTAAATAGGCATAAGTATATGTATATACATATACTTATACCATAAGTATATGTATATAAGTATGAACTTGAAATATGGGTAAATACCACTTATGTAATTTTTGGTCACCCAAACACAGTATTGTAAAAGTTCTGCTAAAAATTGGACGGAGACAACTATTTACTTTCGTTCGTTTTCTTTGAAATTGATGCCGTCGTTATGACCAGTAGCTTAATATCATTGCTATCTTACCTAGCGTCGGACCAGGCTTTGAGGCATTGGTTCAACTCACGGTGAGCTGAACTTGAGTGGCCGCTTGTGATGTCATGTACGCCTCCCCGTTTTTTAAAAAAGACTCGCGTCTCGAATGAGTGATTGCGAAAGAGTGATTAGCACTGCTATAAAGAAATACGCTGAGTTGTGTTGTTTACTTATGATCTCTCGTGATGAAAGCAGGCTTTTAAAATACATTTTTGCTGAAATCTGCTTATATTTTACGTTGATTTACTTTGAGAATTGTTCGTGTCTATGTGTAAGACTTATGTGCTTGTGACCTGGTTTGTTGATAGGGTGAGTCAAACTGTAGTTTGTGGATGGATTTATACAGAACAAGGCTCCAGTTAATGAAGAGTTAGAAAAGCCTTTTCTTCCTTGGACTTGCAGCTCATGGACGTGACCATGTTCACTGCCTCAGTAGTTTTCCGAGGTTCTTCTCAATTTCACATTAGAAGGAATTCTACCTGACAACCTCAACTCAGACATGAAACTTACCATTAGTTCTTCTTGGTGATGTTGTGATCTCCCTTTTATGTACTGGAATCTTGCTTTCTAACAAAGATTCTCTCTTGGTGGGATACCGAGATTCCCTCTCAGTGCGATTAGCGTAACTAGGAGGAAGATGGGAGGTCCTTAGCTGAATGCTAGGTGGGCTTTCCTTTTGAGAAAGAATTTATTTTTTTGCATTTTAAGGACCAGTTTTCTCGATTCCCACCGGTCTTCTTCAACACCAATTACTTTTTTCAACTTTAATATTATTTCTTCTTTCAATCTTCTTATTTCTTTCAATGTTTACACATTCATCATTCTGTTAATGTCATATTAAATTTTGAATTCTTCCTTCATCTCTTTGGAATAAGTTTGTTGAGGTTTGGGAAGCTCAAACTAAATGGTAATTCCAATCTAATACAGATATCAAGCGTCCACCTAATGTGAACAAACTTTTTTATTTTCTCTCAAGATGTGCACCATGTCTACATTCATGAGTCAATCCAGCAAAGTCGTCGCCTCCTACTGGACTTCTTAGAGTTGAACGGTTTGAAAAAGCGTGTAACGATACTGCCTGAAGATTTATCAATAATCCCTTCAAGTTTTATCAAATATGAGGTAAGCATTACTTCTTGTATGTTGCATGTCTTGCACTTAATGGTTGTTTGTAGTTTTTAATCTAGCGTACTGTTCTCCATGTTGTGTTCTTACGCATGCACATTCTTGGTTAGGAAACGGTGTATTGAATACTTCAAAATCAAAAGAAACTGACAATTAATATCTGCACAAGTGAGGCACCATGTTTCATTTCGGGTTTTTGGGTTAGATACAGAAACCTTTTATGCCAGGCTGGCAGTCACTGTCACATCATTGTTTGATCCTTACGCGTCCATCTTGTTTTCGCGCAAGACAGTAGATGATATGTATTTCAATGGGTTACCCAACACGCATTTTACACCACGCCTTAAGGAGATCTTACGCATAGTTTAACATTTTCTATATCTCTTATAAAGCGCTCCTCACACTTCGTGCGGCAATTCGTTACACAAATCACTGTCATTTCAACTTCTTTGCATTCTAATTTTATCTTAATTTGAAAGCAGACGCTGTTCCTTTGTTCCCCTCACACGCCAGAGTTACATTTACGCACAGAACTGTCATTGCGCTACTTTTCTGTACTCGTTTTCCTTCATTTTTCTTTCAATCGATATCTCTCTGTTTACTGCCGTGCTTCTAATTTATCAATATATCAAGCTTAAACTCATATTTTCTTCTCAATGAAATTTGGTTCGTGTATGTTTGCTGTGAATAAAGTTGTCCCAGGAGCAAAACTCATATATGACACTTCACCTTCTTCGTTGAGCATTTAAATTTTGTTTTTAACTGCAGTTTCTCTTCTGAATCGCCCTGTAGTCTCTGATAAAGTGAAAAATACTCTTGAATTAAATTGTATTGACGCCATTCATTTACCGATTAATCAATCGTGGTGGAATGCTGGGTTTTGTTGTTGAATGACCCCTCAGGGGGATACAACTATTGTCTCTATGAGAATTAGCACTCCCAGGGTGAAAATGTGTGAAGGCCCGAGCTGAGAGTTAGGTAGGTCTTCTTTTTGTTGAAATAAAATATTTTTTGTTATGTTAAGGACCACTTTTTTTCGGTTCTCTGCGTCTTGTTTTTCAGTACCTACTGCTTTCTCATTTTTCTAACTTTTGTCTTGTTTCATGATCTTTTTACTAGTTCTGTATAGATTCCGCGTTCCCTTATCTCCGTACTAAATATTACCTTCATCCTTTCTCTCTTCGAAATGCTCGTTTTTTAGCGGTTATGGAGGCTTAAATTAAAATGTAATCTATTCTAATCTTGTAGTTGAATGAAGCATTTCTAGCGTATATTTTAGGGCCGTATTTGACTGTGGCATCTCTTCATTTAGTGTTTATATCTGTTCTAGTGATGACTTACAGCGACATTGCGAGCTGCATGAAAGCTACGGCTCTACTCACTGCCTGCTCTCCAGATGGGACGCAGCTTCCTTGCGTTTCTTCACTAACCAAATTAACAGATTGCGTCTCACACTCAGCGAAAGAGCTTGATTTTCTTTGTGTTTACTCTTGTTTTTGCAGTTTCTATGGAGAAAATTGAGTTCAACACAAATGTTAGACAATGTTAGTTGTATTCTCGTACAGCGCTCATGCTCTTAATCAGTCACGAAACTCTCTAGAGGAAAATAAAGCTAAATCAGACCTGTTTGTAGTTTCAAGGTGATCTACGATGCATTCTTATTGTCTACATCGTGCTATCATGGGCAGTCTCCACCAATTCATTCTTCCTACTGCTCTCATTTGTTCATTTGCATCAAATGCGTAACTTCATGTTTCTACGACCAACACTGCATTTTTCATCAACTTACTGCATTTGACTCTTCCACCTTATTTCTCACTCTCGAACTGCGCCACTCCTTCCTTATTCTGTTGGGATCTCATTTCTAGCATATTTAACCTTTTCTCAGCAGAGCACAACTCTTGAGAATTTACTAGCTGTTTCCTCATACATTATCCTTTTGTACAGTCGCTTTAAATATTTTGAAAGTGTTTTTGTGTTTCAATTTTAACCCTATTTTTCGTTTGCTGTTTTATGTTTGAAACAGTTGCATTTAATAGTCTTGGTAAATTTCAAATGTTTGCTTTAATTAGTATTATATATCTCACCAATGATAAAAAAATTTCATTGTTAACGCACATTTCTATCGTGAACAGTATTTGTACCACAATGGCTGCAGCTTAATTGGTAGGAAGGACTCCGTTCAGTCGAGGTGTGATGTTAATTACCAACCACACTTCCAAAACGTTCATGTCTTGATCATCTTCAGCTTTTCATCTCCTGTAGTATTTAGTAGCTTTAGAGATAGTGGGATACCACAAAAAAAAATTGGAACTATAGTTTCAGTTGGGTAAAGTAGTGGGAAAATGCCTTCGAGTGTTGAATAGTAAATTAGATTCAGCAAGACTAGCTGAAATTTGGCCCTGTAGCACAAGGTGTCTGTTAATAGTTAATATTTTATTCTTAAAAACTGTATGTTAATCAAAAGTTAGCCAAAACCTGTATTGTGGAGAAAAATTTCGAATAATTTTGCATATTGGGGCATTGATATTATCTTTGGATATGTCTTTTGACCATGAAATTGTGTTGCTGAAGAGATGTGCATGCGGTTACGTTGTCTGAGGTCAATCGGTTTTTCACACAAAGACTGGTGTTCGCGGATGATGTAATCTAATTTCATCTTTAGCGTCAAAAAATTGATCTAGAATTCTAGCTGTACCATTGCCAATCGGGAAATTTTTTTTGACGTTGCAGTAGTTAAGTGCAACATTTAGCCATTATATCGTTTATTTTTTTATCGTTGGTTGCAGTTTTTATGGATTTCAGAGCTGACTTCTGAAACAGTTTCGAATATACTAGCATAACATTATTTGTCTATTCATTTATTAATAGTGTGAACATTTGCCAGATAGGAGTGGTATTTGCTGAGCCACATTTCATCAAGTCGTTGTTACCGTGGCACAACGCGCGCCTCAGCTGCCTGCTGAGGGAGTGTCGACACCTGCTGCCTCCCGCCTCCCGCGTGAATGGTCAGTCAGCCCTGGCTGACCCAACGATCACCACCATTGCCTCTCAGCCATCCCTGACCAACCTTCCCATCACCACCACTGCCACCCTCCTGCCTGCCTGCTTCTCCATTCACGTCATGGCAGTCAGCTTCGATGATCTCTGGAAAATACGGGCGCCCTGCCAGCAGCGCTGTGGATTCGATTTGGAGATTTTCGACGAGGTAACTTAGCTGCCTACTTGAATTTCGTGTAATATGTTCATGTATTTCTCTAATACCACGGTTCAGTATCAGAATTTGTAGTACTGATTGAACGATTACAGTACCAAGTTCTTCACTAGATTTTTTCCACTTCGTTTCGACATCGAAACCAACTTAAGGGGACTGATGCTATGTGTGATGCTATACTTTTGATCTCATTGATGCCACACTGTTGTAGTGTTCATCGTATTTTATCGGTCGTTTTTAAATTATTTCAATTGTTAATTCTTCAGCGAGTTTGGGGATTAAACACATCTTTGCATGGCCAGCATATTTAATGGTAGATGAATGATGACAACACATATGACAATGAAGCAACGAGGACTAGCAATCAATGATATGACAAAAAGTAATTACGGCACTCAACTTCAAGGATGCAGTGGCGGCAATGATAATAAAGGGTCTTGGGCTTACGTTAAATTTAATGCGTCGGACATAGTTAAATTATTAATACCAGAGTATTAAAGAGAATAACTCAAGATGCCGACTGAGCTCAAATCTAAAAAGTCAAAGAAGTGGCACCTCCGGAAAACCCTTGCGAGACGGACGCTCGTATCAGAATGAATCAATCCTACCGTTAACACAGGCTTAAATAGGGTACGTAGTCGTGAGGCTGCTGCCTCGTATAAGGGTAGCCAGCTTGTCGTCGGGGCATCACTGTAGGGCCAGGCTTGTGGAATTTGGTTCTGATAAGCGTCTCGCTTGTTTATTCTGGACCCAGTGGATCGATACTGCCAAGCTTGGCATAGGCTTGTACTACATTCCTTAGCTCTCCCTCACTTGGCGGAGTGGCTTTGGCTGTTTTATATCACAGTCATGTCCTTGACAGATGATACTAGAAGCAACTTTAAAATCAATTCGTTAGGCTTCCAGGGCATTTTGAAATGTACCCCCTAAAAGCTTTTTTCAAAATAAATCGATTTCTATGCAAAAATTCAAAATATATGTACGAACGAAAATATTTCTGAATCGAATTTTACATACGCGGTGCAATTTTCAGATTAATTTGCCCAATAGGGAAGAAGTTCGCCCGAAAGTGAGTCAGTTCCCTAAACAGGCCAACCCATGGTCAGTGCAGTTACTATGTTTTTATTCTGCACAAATGCTCGTAAGGGTAATAGTTCTTAATTGTAAAATTGTACAAAACCTTTGTGACCTGATGCTTGACCAAAAACGTCAACTTCAGGGCTTAGTTCTGCAACTGATTGTTAGTTTTTGCCTGTGCCCCTTCTATTACGTGTTGCGGCGTCACCAAATTTGCTACGGTAGCTTTGCTACGTGGCATATGACATGCTTGTTGACTGAAAGTTTACAACGTCAATGCTAGCAGTTTTACTTGGGTGTGAAGTTTTTAATTTATTACTTCTTACCTATTTTACCGATAACACGTTCCTCAGGGGGATAAAACTATTGTATCTATGGGAATTCGCGCTCCCAGGGGGAAAATGTGTGAGGGTCCAAGCTGAGAGTTAAGTAGGCCTTCTTTTTGTTGAAATAAATATTTTTTGCTATGTTAAGGACCACCTTTTTCGGTTCACTGCCGTCCTGTTTTTTTACCTTTTACTTTCTTTTTCAACTTTTATGTTGTTTCATGAATTTCTTTCCCAACTAACTGTTTCTATGCCCCTTCTGCATGGATTCTGCATTCTCTAATATCCATACTAAATGGTGCCTTCCTCCATCCTCTTTTCGATACGCTTTTTTCGTAGCATTTAGGGAGGCTTGAACTAACCTATAATCTAATCTACCGATAACACGAATAATAAGTGAGACTGCTTTTTTGATTCCATGTAAAAACTCCTTATTTGACATATATTTTGAATTTGAGTATTTCGTTATGTGCCATAGCAGTTGATTATTAGGATAGCAGATAGCGTTCGTAAGTAATTTATAAGAGTTCCGTCCCATAGCTGAAATGTAACTCACAAGCATGAGCTTATTCCGGTTGACCTAAATTGTGCTGTTGCTACTCTATGAGCAGAGGGGTATAAGATATCCGAAGTAATTTATTAATATCTCGGAAGTTGGTTTAAATGAAAATAAACATCGGTAAGTTACTTAAGTTTTTTAATTCAGTCGAATAATGGATGGTGGGAATTTCCTCACTATGAGAAAAATTTAAAATCTCCAAGGCTCAAAGTAAAACTTCATCAAAGTATTCAGGCTATTCATGTGCTCTCTTTTCCAGGCCCAATAATTTCAATTATATATATAACGAATTTCTGACACAAATACAAATGATTTTTTGTGCATAACTTATTTTTAATCGTTTTTGAATTTAAAATCTATTTTTGAATATGCAGTTCTTGCTTGCATCATTAATCATCATCATTGCATCATTAGTCATCATCATTAATGAATTAAATGAATTGAATTGACGTAATTTTTTTCTTTCTTTCATGTTATAAAACTTACGTATCAATTAGGTGAACATTTAAGTCGTTTGTTATAGAAAATAAAAGATTTTGAACATAGAATGAGGTTTCCATAGGATATCCAAGACCTACCAGTGTGATGCAACTGTTTTATCCATGGGGTTCCAGGGAGAAGATGTGAGGTCCAAAACTTTGAACAACAATAGATTTTCATATTTAGTTACGGACGGTCTCTTTTCGGTTCACTGCTCTCCTTTTTCAGCACCTATTTTTTCTTCAATTTTTATGTTTCATGAACATCTTATCTTTTTATCTTTCTCTGTTCACTCAATTCCATACTTAATGGTACCGTGCTCTTTTCTGTTTTTGGAGCACTTTTAAACACCTTCAGGAAGGCTTGGACTCACTTTACAATAGTCTAATCTGTAACTGAACATTTCATTTTATGAGATGGTGGATTGTGCTCGAAGTCGGACGGGTGAAGTGGTGGAACCACAGCCGCTGTGGGAGTACCCTTGCTACGCGTTGCACGACCCAGTCGAAGTCACGAAGTTGTACGTGCGAGAAGATTTGAACGACTTGGAGCGTCACTTTGCTGGGAAGGTAGAGCTCGACATGGAGAAGCTTAGCTCCAGTGACTCGTCCCGGCGTGATCGCATCAAGAGGCACCTCCTCACTGAACGAAAAGATGAAAAAGATGACCCAGAGCTGTTTTTCAATGGTGTAGCAGTGTGGGCTGACTGGCATTTCGTTGATAAGACGTTCAGCACCGGACCCATCACTCGAGACGGACTTGTTGGAAAAAAGGTAAGTCAGAGCCGTGCGTAGGTGATAGTCAGAGTAAGTGCTTGCATTCTTCCTCTGATAGACTAGCGGCGCTATTAGTTCACTGAAAAACAAAATGAACCTGGAAGATTCCCTTCGTGAAATTATTTATGGTGACGCTTAGTCCCTATTGTTCGTGTATACTAACTCTTTCAGCTTCACAGCATTGAGTTTTAGCATGTGTACTTGCAGAACCTCTCGATCTCTAATTTTACGATACATATTTTATTCTTTGTTTTTAACTGTATATATATTTATTAATTGTGGGATTGTGGTCCCACTTTTCTTCTGACTGAGAACATTTAAACATTCTTGATTACTCAATTTTTCATCCGTGCTCATTTAACATGCGTCTAGCTATCTACTTCGCTTCCGACAAAAATGCATTGACATGCTATCAATTTCAACACCATCGAGTGGAACCTAATTTTTTTGGCAGTATCTGTTTTCGTAAGCATTTTAGTCTAGTAAAATTTTGTCAACAAATATCTAAAAGCATGTTTTTATATAGTTCTGTGTTCACGCTGGCCTGCGAAGCGCGAATGATATCTCGGTACTCTTTCATTCAAACGAAATACCCGGTACAACACGCGGACTCTGGTTTACGCTCACTTGTTACGCCTCTCACTTCTTAGCTGAGGTGCCTGAGATATTCTTTTTGTCGTAGCTTTGCTCCCACATTTCCTGACGCATTTTGCCTTCTACTCTTGAATGTCATTTCGAAGTAATTAATTTACAAGCATGGTTACCTGCTAAAGTAACCTAATGCTTTTTCTTTCCTAGTTACTCTTCTGCTTGCACATCCAATTTTTTTTCCGTACAGTCTACTTCTGAATCACAACATTGGGGAAGTGCAAGTAATTATTTTTTTTTATTAACAAATTGTTTGCTGCGGTTGATTTTCCTGTGGTTGTGTGATTTTACGAATAAATAGTCTCTGTCGGAACATGAAACATTTGAATTCCAGATTATGGTGTTATCAAATTTATTACATCATTTTACTCCATTTGAGAACAAAAAATATTGATTTTGAACTGAAGTTTATTCTGCCTTTGGTATTTTCTCTACTTTTTCACTTGTAGACTATTAACGGAATGTCCCAGTTCTATTTGCCATTGCAGTTCTACCATACGTACTGCTTCATCTTTCCTTCATGTTCTCAACAAACTTAATGCCAAGAAAAAATATGACAAATTAATTATAATTACTTTGCCTTACTCAATTTTTGTTCCTAAAATGTGAACTACAGGTTATCGGTAATGCAAATATTGAAGAAAAGCAGATATTTATAGCTTGATGATTATATGTATTTCTATATCCTAACTGCAACACCAGATTACAGATGTAGTAACTAACTATTCCCCACAATATGACAAAATTTATGGTTCATTTTTCTAGCATGATAACGGTAGAGCGCTTCCTGGTGCAGTGTTCTTGAACGTAATAAAAATGACTTGTGCTGTTTGTTCATAGAACTGGCTGAGAGTCACTCCAGTACTCCTCTCAATTTCAACAAAATATTTGACTGAACCGATCATGTAAGCTAACTACTCTTTGATCTCAGCTTTTCCCCTTGAAGGCTTTTATATGCTTGATACTTGTGGTTGCTTTGTTTTACCATATTTCAACACGCGGTTGCCTGCATACTTATCACTTATTACAACAATTTAAGTAACACAGATGTGTTCAGCTTCGTGGCGCACCTAAAAGCGACTGCTATATCATCGTAGCGGCACATGTTACCTTTGGGTTTATGATTTATATCCTATTAAGTATTTTTATGTCTTCCTTAAATGCACTGAATGCCTTCGTTGAAGCTTTTTCGTAATTTAGTATGGCGAAGCTAGTATTTACAGTTCATGCGCTGCCTCAGGTGCCGTGGAACAAGACGCATCAGCAGGGCGTGCATCTCCTGAGGCGCGGTGTGAATCTCCTGGCTCCTGCGCCCGATGCTGCGGGACGCCCCATCAAAGTGTTCCATTACTCTCTAGATGTAACGCAAGGGCAGCTATTGTTCTCTTTCCATCTTGGAGAAGCATAACATTTGATTAAATGGAATGATCTTTGAAGTGGAGCTATTCATTTATATCCCTTATTACATTTCACATTTATCACCATTTCTGCTAAATTTACTTTGAATGTGAGTGCGTGCGAAGTGATTTTGGGATATTACATAAGTTTTTGAATTCGTACCAGTTTAGACATGGGATCTCTCGAATGAAATTGAAAAAATTTAGACATGAAGATTTTCCTTTGTTCAAACTTTTCTGTAGAAAACTCGTTTGACTGACAAGTTATGACAATTTGACCATGTAAAAAATATTTGAACCTCATTCCATTAGACACCAAAAAAATTTGTTATTTGAAGTCAACTATTTAGTGGGAATCCATGGTCCTAATTGATTTGTAATTAGTGTTCCCATTCATGGTAATTAAATGCATCCAATGGAGTGGACATGAAACAGCCTAATTTCTATTGGAAATATAGGTATTGGGTAACAGAGTGGTAGCAGAAGGCTATGTAAACTAGCAAAGCTAGCTCAGATGGGTCAGGGTCGGCTCTAACACGTCGCTGTAGTGACATGTTCACATGCGACTTGCGATGCAGAAAAGGAAAAGAAAAAGAGCTTATTTCTAAAAACGTTAACGCATAAAATGCATTGTACCTAGTTAGATTTCGAATATTTCTTCACAAAAATTTTAAAAATTCTCCTACTAAGACGATTCGTAGAGAATCTCACTCGTAGAATAAAAAGAAGAACCAAAGTAAAAACGAACATCACGTTCATTGCATACGTTTCGGACTTATTATAATTCCATCATCAGAGCTGAAATAGGAGAAAAAAGAATTTTTCTTAAGATTCTAGTAAAAACAAACATACAGATTCCACGAAATTCTCTTAATGTAAGAACCCTAATTGGTTTTCATTCATACACAAACAGTTGCAAACTCATAATTCACACAAGCACACATGTACACGCTAATCCAGATACACCTAGTGAACACACTGTGCTTACACACACACATCATTGCGTCAGTAGGTGAAGGCAATTTATAACTTTACGGCACTAATGTCATTGTTGAGGTTAGGTTTATGAGTGAATATGAAAAGGGACTCTAAAATTCTAAGGTCATGCTCACTATTAGCTCGGCGTAAAGTTGAAAAATCAGTATTTTTGAATGAATGGTTTAAATTCTTGCCGTGATCTCTAATTGCTGATTTGGGTGGAAGGGATTGTGCATGACCGGTTCTATGAGATATTACTGCGTGTTGGCTATGTCTGATAAATTGTTGAAGTTTGGTACTACCAACGTAAGCCTGCATGCAGCAGTCACACTTATAAAAATAGACACAGGCACTCATCCAATCGTTCTTTTCTGCTAAAAAAATGATGCAACCTCAAAACTACTCTGACGTCGACCGTTGTAAAAAAACAACTAACCAATGACACTACCTCCCTCCCTCTTAAGCTCTGCGTTCAAATAACCCATGAACGGTACCTCGACGTTAATATAGACTAAATAATAGATATAGACTAAAACCTTGTCTGTAGTTGAGTAACTGAGAAAAAAAGTTGAAAAAATCCTATTCATGGACATGCTGCTTTCAATTTAAACAACTTATCATTACTGATCACAGGTAGAAACGGTGAAACTTTGACAAAGAAGTTCTTGAAAGACATGACTTTTATTCCCCGTGATTCTTGAGGTGAGCTTTTCTGCAGTAGTAACTAATTTTCAAAATATGAGCGGAAATGTACAATTGTACAGTACATGTAAAAAGAAAGTTGTTGGGAATTTTCATTCTTCCCTTAACCAAGTTTCACTTGGGCCGAACTGTCATAAAATTATTTGTATGTTGCGAAGGGAACAGTCGACAGAAAAGGATTTGATAAGGATTACTTTGTCCGTAGCAAGTATTCCAGCCCACCCACACATTCCCATGGTGGTACTGTTAGTAGGAATTTCACCGTTCCCTTTACCACCTTTTACTGGTACCAAATAATTGAATTATTGAGCTTGGTGAAGTGAAAAAAAATCTGAGACTTATTGATACAGGATTACCTGCTCACGAGCAAGTATATCCAGCTAACCCGGCACCTTCTCGTGGAGGTACCGTTGAAATACCCAACTGTTCTTTTCTCTTAGTTGAAATTTTACGTGTTCCCTTTACCACGTTTACTGGTATCTAATTGAATTGAGGAAAGTCAGTTTTCTTCAATCGAATTATCTTCAGAAACATAAACGAAGAACGCTGTTAATATTGTAATCATATATAGTAGAACTTTACAAGGTCTTAGAATAAAATATCCACAAAGAACCTATTCACTCTGTAAAACGTTTCGGAGACCAGCTCCATCCTCAGTAAGTCATTCTGTAAAGAATAGTAAAATTGAAGAAAGAAAAATTCAGTCAAATCTAAAGTACAAGTTATTTTTCATTAAAAATTTACGTATAAATTTGCTGAGAAAAGGAACTATTTGTACCATAAAGGACAGGTTTTTTTGGCTATGTATGGGGACTCTAGAATACGCAAGTCTAATTCATTCGGAGCACGACGTACAATTTTAAAATAACCTTCTGCTACGCGATCGCAGCACTGTTCACTGTGAAGGCGAATAGACGAGTGAGGCGGTTGGATTAACACTCTTCCACTACGGTAGCTGATTCCACGATGCTGGGCAATCCTAATATAAAGTGGCAAAGTCGTCGTGCCGACAGAAGCTAGATGTACACTGTTCACATCTAAACTTATAGATAACGGATGCCCGCATTCGCTTCGGAATCAAGTCCTTGTAGCGGAAAATGAGCCAATTTGAAGAGAATTGACGGCAATGATACATAGTTTCACGGACCGGCAGGCCGCAGCCGAGACATTTCAAGAAACAGTTTGCAAAACTACAGAAATTTCTTGAGATTCCTTCCCGACTCGCGCGCTGTCAAAACACAAAAGTTCATTAACTTCAGTAACTTGTAACTTTTGAAATAATGCACTTATCGAGTTCAAATTACTCTCAAAAGAAAGAATGAAACTTTCTTAAGAGAAATGTGTAAATGCTAAAACACTTTAGCGTTCATAGACAACACGAAGTGAAGTTCCTGTTACCTCTCGACGAGAGCCAGATTTTTTCGTTGAGTCTCATTTTGTCCAGAAGTTTATTTCTAAACTATAGCACCTATGAATTTCAAATTAGTTTCAATTTTTAAAGCAAATCGTTCTTCACGGTAAAATGTACAACAAAATTCTCATACGCTTCGTTGGGGGGCAGGGAGCTAAGTTCCCGTAAGCCCGCAATGAGAGTCAGATTTTTTCGATGTGCCTCATTTTGTCAAGACGTTCATTTCTAAACTATAACATGGAAGCACATGTCGGTTTGTATTTTTACAAATTTTGACTAAGAAAATAAAAGCGAGGAATATGGCTTTGAAACTTAACATTTTGTACTAAAAGCTTTACTGTTAAAATTGAACGTTTCGACTCGTTGAGTCATTTTCAACAAAAGTGCTCTGGAAAAAATGAATTATATACATATTGAAAAAAAAAAAATAAACCCAAAAGGAAGAAACTAAATAAACTAAATCAAAACCCTAGACTATTTGCAATGGAAAAGCAGATTGGGAGTCATTTAAAAAAAGCTTTCGTTGTAAAATATAAAGAGATTCTGTAATGCGTAGATCAACGGGGTTTGAAGCAGCGGCTAAAATGTTAAAGTCCTCTAATTTTACAGGGAGATTACATTTTTCTGCATGGATACGTATGGCTGTGTGAGAAGGAGCAGCAAGAGGACGGTTGGTACGAAAGCTCCTGCCGGCATGCTCTGCAACGCGAATATGCAAGGCTCTAGTGGTAGAACCCACATACTCTGACGCACACTGTGCGCAACTGTGTTGATAAATTACAGAAGAGAGCATACCTTCCGGAAGTATATCTTAGTAGTTGAAAAAAGAGCCAATTCTAAATTTATTGAGGAGCACGAAATGAAAGTTAACATGAGAGAAATATTTGGATAAAAGTACGTACAATTCTTTCTTCATTTTTTCTGATTGCTGACCGAAAAAAGGGAGGACACAAAACGATAGCTCCTGCCGGCAGGAGCTATCGTACCAACCGTCCTCTTGCTGCTCCTTCTCACTCAGCCATACGTATCCATGCAGAAAAATGTAATCTCCCTGTAAAATTAGAGGACTTTAACATTTTAGCCGCTGCTTCAAACCCCGTTGGATCTACGCATTACAGAATCTCTTCATATTTTACAACGAATGCCTTTTTTAAATGACTCCCAATCTGCTTTTCCATTGCAAATAGTCTAGGGTTTTGATTTAGTTTTAGTTAGTTTTTCCTTTAAGGTTTATTCTTGTTTTTTGATATTTTCAATATGTATATAATTCATTTTTTCCAGAGCACTTTTGTTGAAAATGACTCAACGAGTCGAAACGTTCAATTTTAACAGTAAAGCTTTTAGTACAAAATGTTAAGTTTCAAAGCCTTATTCCTCGCTTGTGTTTTCCTAAACTATAGTACCTATGAATTTCAAATTTGTTTCAATTTTTAAAGCAAATCGTTCTTCACGGTAAAATGTATAACAAAATTCTCACACGCTTCGTTGGGGGGCAGGGAGCGAAGTTCCCATAACCCCTCAATGGGGGACAGATTTTTTGGATGAGCCGCATTTTCTCTTTACGCTAATTTCTAAACTATTGCACCTATAAACTTCAAATTAGTTTCAATTTGTAGAGAAAATCATGCTCCACGCTAAAATGTATAACAAAACTCACATACGCTTCCTGTGGGACAGGGACAGCGTGTTTCCTTGAGGCATTAATCTACATTAGAATTACAGCTCATACACTTCTCCAACGGACCAGCTATTACTTAAATGTTTTGCGCGCACTTACCGGATGGAGGAAGCGCAGCTCCCATTTGCCTCTTCAGCTTTACTTTCAAAGTCATCGACGAAGTAACTAATCCCAATAAGAGAATGTCAGAGACGTCGAGGGTTGCCATGAAGTTCAGTCGGTCTTTCTCTTCTGTGGGCATCGTTGAGTTGTGGCTTTCGATTCCAGCCCCACTACTCAGACCAGCTGTCGTTTTCAGTTAATCCGAGCAGTGGGACTAAAATTTGGGCCTTGTCCACTTGCTGGGCAACACTTACAGGCCTTTATTTGAGCTCAAGTTTTATTATTAAATTAACCAATGAAATTCTGGGAGTTGGTTAACATATACATGATAATAAAGTTAACATTTATAACTTATCAATATTCATAGCATAATATGACATAACTTACATGATCCACACTCATTACTTTATCATACAGTTTAAATATCATTGGATGTAAAGCTTCCTAGATACAGTCAATCAAAAAACGGTAATTGGATCTCTAACACGTTGCCCGCGTATTGGGCCACATGTATACAAAAAAGTAAATTGCCCATTTACGTGCCGGTATAAATGCACGACTTTGTATCCGTTTTGAAACTTTTTTTACAGATAATTGTTACCATACGAATTGAAATGTTATCATGCAGTTGCATTTTTCATATTCATCAGGAACTATTAAAATTTATTGAAGTTGGAAAATCGATTTCCCTATTCTTCTACTTACAACCTGACCAAACCAACCGTTTAAAGCCTTGGAATCGCGGGGAACGTGTTAATAATGGAAATGCATGTATTCCATAATAAAACATTTAGCTGTCACACTCGATGATTATTTCCTTTCTGATTCGTGGTCCATGGAGCCCGAGAAGTTTTCCTTGTTCAAAGCTGACGCTTTCAGACGTTGCCAGGAGGGAAAATCCATCAACGAATTTTCTTCGAAGCACGAAATAAGATGTTTCCTCATCTGGCGCACGTCGTAGGCGAAAAAACATGGGTCTTTTCCGTTCACTACAGACGTAGAGAATGCTAGCGCGAATAGACCACAACTTGAACCGTCCATTTGTTGTTGAACATTTAGGCACTGAAACACAAGGTTTTTAATGGCTTTAGTTCCTGTGTATACCTATTTTATACACTTTATAACATCTGGACTGGGGTCACCGTTCAGCGAACAGATGTGTTGGACGTGCGCCACACCTTCTTCAGCAGCTTTGCGACACAATGCGTTTGTGACAACGACCCAATGGCTCCCACTGTCACGCGCGCTAATACGTAACCATCGTTGTTCATTATTAACTCACAGTCAGAATACCTTGTGTTAATGACTTGCACAAACATGTCGGTCGTACTAATCAGTGGTTCTGGTCTAAATACAGTGAGAGGTGAATGAAATCTATATTGCGGATAGTTTTCTTGAATGAGAATAGCGAATGCATCAATCGCATCACTGGATAGCCAACTTGAGGATTTCAGAATGTCTTCTTTGTGCTCGATTTTGAGGTTGAAATGTGGGAGCCACGTTTTGCTTTTGCTCGATAGGTGTTCTTCTGCTGACTGGGATGTTCTATCGCAAGCCACATTTTCTTGGCTAATTTCCAGGTCAATCTCTTCAACATATTTCACTTTCTTGCTAGGCTCTTTTTTGCGTGGTGATGTAGAAATGCTTCTATGTCGAAATTTTTTCAGTTTCAAGAAATCTGTTACATGCTCCCATTTTCCTCTGGGCTCATCATTGTACTCTTTTCGACGATCTTGCAATGCCTTGAATTTTTCTTTCGCTCTTTCGGCGTATGATTGCTTTGTGTTTTTCTTCTTGTTTGACCAGCGCTCTACGTACTGGTCGTCTCCTCCTTTTGCTTTACTTTTCTTTTCAACAACTTTGTAATCACCAGCTTCTCTACAGCGCCCTTTTGTCTGTGTGTACATTTTACGAACGAAGGATGCTGGTGATGTGCTCGCCATAGCCGTGTGCGTATAGGACCTGACTCCGTGCGGGGAGACCCGGGTTCGAGTCTCGGCGCTGGTGG
>JACJUY010008418.1:8467-27585 GCA_014220935.1 Platorchestia sp. MABIK | reverse complement strand
TTCCTATATGAACGTAATTATTGTTATATCTCTAAAATAACGCATCAGCGAGCAGAATGTCATTCGTGTAAAACGTTTTCAAATGTGTTCCTTAAGTGATTGTTTGGAACCGAATTTTCAATTTCCGTGAAAGGCTTAAATTCAATATTGACCAATTTTAATTCATTAAAACTGTTGAGAAAATATTTATTCGTGTAAAAATGCTTAAATTACTTTTTTGTGCTATTGTTTTTGTGCTATTGTTTTTTGTGCTATTGTTTTTTTGTGCTATTGTTTTTTGTGCTATTGTTTTTTTGTGCTATTGTTTTTTTGTTTCAACAACATTTGCGGTAGCGAATATTTAGAGCAGCTAGGCTTAGTTGTGAAGTCTGCAGCAGCAGGAATTTCTAACTCCGTTATTTTCGGAAATGTAGATTAAATAATGTATAAAATGCACCTCCGGCTTCATTCATGACATCCTGCAACTTTTTAGTGCAATTTAAGTATTCCTGATGGAATGGTCCAACGATACAAATAAGTCTACAAAATTCTCCTCCAAGCTATACTGTCGACTAACATCCGTACATGAGTATGGTCAAATAAGTTTTATCATGAAACTTGATCGTTTTTGAGTAACCAGAGCCTTTAAGAAACTGGACTCGATGTTGAGATCCCGCAGGAGGATACTTCTATTGTATCTATAGGAATTTGCGATTTCGGGGGAAGGGAGAGAAAATGTAAGGCCCCGAGCTCGTGAAATAGAAATGGCTTTTTTTAATGATTACGGATCATTTCTTTTTCGGTTCACTGCTGTCATGTTTTTCCTTTTTGTACCTAGAACTTTCTTCTTTTACATTCGTCATCTTTCGTAAACTTTTTCCGTATTTGCTATTTCTATGCGAATGGAATCTTATGTGTGAACAAACCTTATGCATAAATTACACTTCTCTCAACTCATTTCTAAGCGGTGCTTTCCTCTTTCTTTGAACACTTTTTCTCTGGTAAGGGAGGCTTAAACTAACTGACCCAATTCAATCGTACCTAATGTAGAGAAATTTGGCCTAGTTTGAACAAGTTTGACATAGTTTGAGAACGTCTACCCAATGCTTATATGAGACCCGACGTTGAAAAACTAAACATGATATTGAGAAACATAACCTTGTGCTAACAAGCAAGGCCCGATTTTGACAAACTAGACCCTATATTTGTCGTGAAACTGAACCCAAAATTGTTAATCCAGACGCTGTAATGAGAAACTAAACCTCAACCTGTAAAAACTGGACTTTATAATGAAAAGTTGGTCCCTGTGTTGAGAGGCTGGTCCCTGTGTTGAGATGTTGGTCCCTGTGTTGGGAAGCTGGTCCCTGTGTTGAGAAGCTGGTCCCTGTGTTGAGAAGCTGGTCCCTGTGTTGAGAAGCTGGTCCCTGTATTGAGAAATGTGCCCGATGTTTGAATTAACCGAGTGAGAAGTCCCCTGACTTGCCTGTGGATTTGATAAATTGCGCAAATGCTCACTGTACTCGCGTTGAAATTTTTATTTGAAATTTTAATTATCAGTGCAGATTGCGCGGTAAGATTTATTTGTGAGTCAAGTGGGTAATTTTTATGTTCAACCCTTTAAAGTCCCCTCCGGAGGACACAACTATTGTTTTCATTAGAATTAACGCTCCCAATAGTGAAAATAATGCGAGGTCTGGAGCTGAAGGTTAGGTAAGCCTTCGTTTTGTTAAAAATGAATAGGACTTTTGTTTTGTTACAGACCTTTTCTTCGGTTCACTGCCATCCTGTTTCGCAGTACGAGTTCCTTTTTCTTCAATTTTTTTTCCTAACCTTCCTTCTCAACTTGTATTTCTATGCGCACGGAATCCTGTGCGGGAACGCCTCTTGATTCCTTGTTCCCTTATAGATTCCTTGTTCTTTTATTCCATACTAAATAGTTTTTTCATTTATCCTCTCTTTGTAACATCGTTGTTGTGGTAAGAGAGTGTGAAACTAACCTAAATTGAATGCGGCACATGTACATCATCATCCACACTGTAATTTCAAATACACCGTAGTGGTGGGTCAAAACCGGGAAATTATTTACTGAAATTTATCCTGAACCCAACTTAAGGCTTCATCGATTTCTCAGATTTTATTAAATTAAATGCGATGGTAAGATTTCTTTCCCACAACAAATGTTTCCCCAAGCTAGTAAGGAGTTATTCAGGATTAATGTAGAAATAAGGGACTAGGAATCTATACACAAGGTGTGTCCCCACACCTTGCACACAAATACAGTAAAGTTAAAAGAATTTGTTGAAACAAAATAGACGTTGATGAATAAAAAAAAACTGCCTAAAAAAATACGGAAGTGAACCGAAAAATAACGGTCCAAAACAAGTCACAGATTATTTTATTTCAATAAAACGGAGCTCTGCCTGTCCAACTCCGGACCGCGCATCTTCCCCTTGATAGCGCTTATTCCCATGTATTCAATATATACTTGTTTCCCCTCGAGGAGGGAGATTTATAATATATTTTATATCGAACTCATAATTTTAGGATCAAAAGTTGTCAACAACCATTCAGAAGTTTTTTCACATGATCAGTATAATTTCATCTAATCGTCCCATTTAAAACTTACTGCAATAACACAAAGCCTTCCGATGGAAAAGGTTTCATTTTTGTGAAAAGTTTCGTGTCCAACATGGTCATTTCCTTTAGATGAGTTTTGGTGCGAAACTTCATCTTTGCCAATGCTCTGTACCCGCCGTTGCTCGCCTGTGGGACCGAGTCTGAGTCTTGTGCATGTGAGGAAGGAAATATTTACCTTGATTTCTGCTCGAAGCAGGCTACTGAAATCTCTGCGTGTAACGTGTGTCACTGCTTTCCATTTCGACACAAGGGTCCCAAGGAGGGAAAATGTGTGGTCCCAAGCTGACCGTTAGGTAGGCCTTCATTTTTTTAATGAAATAGTCTTTTTGCTTCGTAACGAACCATCTTCTTTCAGTTCACTTATATCCGGACTCCTAGCCCTAACTACTTTCTTCTTTAATTTTTTTCTCGTTTCGAAAACTTCTTTCTCAACTATTTCATTGCACCTTGTCTATGGATTCCGCAATTTCTTAACCCCATGCTTAATGGTGTCTTCCTCTTTCCTACCTTTGGAACTCCTCTGTTGCGACTCAAACTGTCTGCAGTAATGTGACACAAGGGCTTTAAAGTTTGGAATATCTCCAAAAAATCATTCCTGAATACTATTTCTATGTCGCTGTTGTCTTTCTATCATCTATCAGCTGTAGGAAAACCCGCTATCAGCTGTAGGAAACTGAAGTTCAATATTGAATTTAAATTAGGATTTAATTCAAGTTTTCAACATTAAAATAAACAAAGGGGATAAAAATGACGTGGCTTGAAATTATTTTTATTAAGTGAATGTAAACCTCAAGTTTGTTGTCGCCAATAGGCCGTCCGTACTATTTAAATCCCCCGAGTGACCATTGAAAGACCCCAAGCAGTTAGACTCGTTAGCGAGAGAATTTATTAGCACTTCTAGGAGAAAGATGTGAGGTCCCGAGCTGTAAGTTAGGTTGCAATTTTTGGTGGAAGAGAATATGTATTGTTTGGTAACGGAGCGTCATTTTTCGGTTCAACGTTGTGCTGTTTTCAAGTCCCTACTACTTTCTTCAACTTTCATCATGTTTCATAAGTTCATTTTTGACTAACTGTTTCTACGCGCAGGGAATCTTGTGTAGAACACTTCTTGTGCATAGATACCGGAACTGCTCACTAAATGGTACCTTCATCCTTTTTCTTTTTGCAGCATCTTTGTTGTGGTAACGAGGGTTCATACTAACTTGATCTAATCTAATATGAACGAAAGATAAAAATTAATAGTCTTGTCTACATAGAACGTGATTAGGACTCACTATTGGCGTAACTCACCGTTTTGATCACTAAATTCATCTGGCAATAACATTACAGTGAATATTTTAGAATGTCATCTATTAGAGCATTTCTTTGCAACAACGACTAAAATGTCTAATTTTGGGCCCGGTTCAGACTGTTTTCAATTCTCTTGACAGAAAGCGATTTGTTTTATTGGTTGTGAATCTCAACGTCTACATCATTTCAGGTGTTTTTTTTATATATTGCTCATTTAACGAAGCGTTAGAAATGAATAACGAGCCAAGTCTCAAGTATATAAAAAATTGCAATTTTTATGTGGGAGCAACTCATTTGAGCAAAAATGTGAGATTATTTTGGAAGTGGCGAAATAATGCTTCTCGAATTGGATGAGCCAGAATTGCTCCTGAATGTGTGTTCAAGTCTGCCACTACAGCGCTACAAAGAACAAGCAAAATGGTACCTAGAGATCTTCCTTCAAAATACTGAGCACAAGTGTAGAACGTTCCTGTTCCCAAAGCTTTCATTTCGGGCAGATACCAGCTTCCTGAGTGAAATTGTGAGACCAAACTTGCAGAGGCTTCTAATTATTGCATCAGCTCATCCGATCCTTCACTGCCATTTTTCCATGTATTTTTTTTATTGCTATCACAATTGCTCAAATGCTATTTCAAACTTAAAATTTCATTTTTTTTACTTCTTTTTTATTTTTCATTTCCTGCATTGGTTAATGAGGGTAATATAAAAAATCGGTCCGCTTGATTAATTTTGATTAAATTTGAAACTAATTTATGATTTTTAGCGCATGAGGAATTTGATGTCCTCTCAGAGAAATATAACTACTTTATAGGAATTAGTGTTCACAAGGGGAATGTGTGAGGTCCCGAACTGAAAGCGAAAGAATCTTCCTGTGGTCGAAATAAAATAGATCTTTTTTGTTTTGTCTCAAACCATTTTTTTCCGGCTCCCTAGAGTCCTGTTTTTCTGCTTCTATTACTTTTTTCTTCAACTTCCATGTGGTTTCACAATTTAAACTTCTTTCCTTAGTTATTCTTTCTATGCGCAGGGGATCTCGTATTGGGACACTCCGAATGCATAGATTCCGTTTTCCTTAAATTCCATACTAATTGGTGCCGCCCTCTCTCCTCTCTTTGAAAGACTTTTGTATTGATTAGGAAGGTCTGAACTCAATTATCTAATCTGAAGAATTTAAAATTGAAGGCCAGGGATTTAGATTTAGGCTGAGGTATTTCCCGAGCTGAAGATTTTATTTTGTTGAAATAGAGTAAGAATTTAGATTTGTTATTGATCATCTGTTTCCGGTTCATTGTGGATGTTTTTATTCGCAGAATGTGGAGACAGACGATATGCATACATTAGCCGCTGTCTTAATTCCAAGAAAAATGGTCTTTTCATCCCTCCTCTCTTTGGAACACCTATGCAATGGTTAGGGAATGAAGTAATTTTTAACCTAATTCAACACGTTTCCTACGAAGGGACTCACCGGTGGTCACTGAAGGGATTTTCATAACGTTGCTAACCGACCTGCAGTCACTAACTCAATTTTTACAAGTACTCAATGGAAGCTTAATGGAGGATGATCCAGATAATGTTTACTATTTTCAAAAGTGCTTACTACAATGGAATTTAAATTTGGATTGAATATTGAACTTCAGCTTAACCCATTGCATGAAACTTGTTAATCTAACGGTGCCTTCCTTATTTTATTAGAAGTGCCTTTATTATAGTTAGAGGGCTTAAACTAATTATAATTTATTCTAATCTGCTTAGGTATTTGATGTAAATAATAAGCCCTCATTGAACATGTTAATTAAAGGAAATTGTCATTCACGTAGCTCATCTTGTGAACTTTACATTTCAGGAAGACTTATGACAAATTTCAGACCTATACTCAGGTGGGTGTGATAGCGGAGGAATTTCCCTGGCCTGTTTCACGAGTATGTTGTGGATGAATTTCATTTAAATGTACACTTAATCCTTCAAATTTTATTTTTTTCCTTGTTTCTCATGAATGGGTCCTGCGTACCAGACAACCGACCTCATCGACAATTTTTTTCGTTTTTTAATCTTAAATTTTCATCACCGCTTGAGCTCATCGAGACGCGTTTGTCTCATTTTCCCAACATAGCTGCATGTGTCGACCGAATTGCACAAATTTTTATTCTAAATTAAACTGCAGTGTTTTAAAGTGAAACTTTACTCTTTCTTCGTGATGGTATCATCATCTTTGGGTAAACGAAGGGGGAATCTTGAATTAATTATTGCATCCCAGTACACAAGTTTGTTTCCAATTACCACAAGAAAATGGCTACCCTAGCGCTTAAATCGATATTGATTGTAATTTTCTTACAATTGTCGTAGAAATCACGGAATTAAGTCTCTGTCCTGGGTTTGAAATTAGTTAGAAATGCATATTATTCCTTTTAACTGAATGAAACCTAAAATTAAACTAAAACTGAAATTAATTTCCTCAATCTGAAACTGAAAATGAATGTTATTTTATTAAACTGACGAGTTATGCATAACAATGGGGTAAAACACTAAAGAACCGCTTTACGCTCGCTCGGAAGCTCTGAGTATCAAGAAATGCAGTTTGTTCTATTTACTTAAACTCGCACACATATTTTCCCATCCTGTTTACTCATAATTCCGCTGCTATGAACAACAACTTTTATTCTCAAGCTGAGGGCATCACTGAAGCATCACTGTATTTATACCATTGCCCTCACTACTCTCCGCACAAGCTTCCTAACTCATTTTGGCACCTAATTTATTTTAGCATGGGTTCCTTAGTAAGACTTAATAATCGAATTTCATTCGAATCTCCCCATACACTTGGATCAATTTTGATTCGGTTAGTATAAATATCCAAGTAAAAATGAAATTTGTCACCTTGTTCGTTTGCATTTTTCCAATAGCCTGCCCCAACTTGCGTTGGTGAAGCATGTTCTCCCTATGCAGGGATCGCTTCTCATGGGAAATACTTTTGAGAATCAGAGTGTGTGTTGGAATTCAGCCGAACTTGTAACCTATACTGTAATAATTCAAGCTTTCCATCTCGATGACGAATCTAGATAGCCAATAAAGAATTGAAGGTGATAGTCGTGTGAATTTACGTACGTTTCGCTTCTCTATACGCTAACATCGTATTTTTCAATTTTGATTAAGTTTGCATCATTTGTAGTCTTGCTAGCTGATTCAGCGCCATTTTTCCTCTCGGTTCTGTGCACTTTCATCGCTCTGAGGTCGCAATTATACGTAGATCAAATTGATTTGATTTCGCTCTTTTTCACACAGTGCATGCAGTTTTCACAACGGAAGCATCAATCGTTTGCCTGGACAATGAATCCGCTACGTTACAAAATGTTCACGATGCCTCCCGACTTTTCGAGTCATTTTTTTCTCAAACCAAACCTTAGTTTGATATTTTTAGCAGAGCAAGGTAAACTATTTTTATTCCAAACATAAAGATACAATTACAAAACAATGTACTTCAATTTTTTCATTTCGTCAAGTTTTGCAATATCATTTTCAAATGTTCTTTTCACTAGTTCGCTCCCCGCGGCAAGCCCTTTTACCTCCTGAAGCATTTGCCGTGCTGCCTTGAAACGACCGCCTGCCTCCATTACTCGAAAAACATGGCTTCTTAGACGCACATTTACGGCAGAGCTCGGTCGTCTCGCCGACACTCAGGCCGCCATTTTCTCGCTAACTCTAATCAACTCTCCTGCTAAAAGAGATTAAAGCTGCGGCACTGCACCAACAGAATTCTTGATAGGATTTATAAAAGTACGCTGTGAGAATAAGTTTCATAATGGAAAAAGTAAACTGAAGCTAATTATTACGACACTGGAACAGATGGCTGAAATTCTTGAGATGTCACTTGTGGGAGTTACATTCTAATTCAAATAGCCATTACAAGATCTGAAACAAGGCCCTCGTCTGGAAAATATTGCTCATCGCACAGTCCACTTTGACGTTGGCCGTGAGTAGATGAAATAAGCAGGCAATCTGTATGTATGTTAAATTACCTTCAGAAATTTAAGAACGGTATTACATTCACAATTTCGTAATTTTTGTCGGTCGATTTCTATCGCATCGACTTCCTATTATCCCGTCTTGAAATCAAAAAATATGTGTGAGGTTCTGAACTGAGAGTTAGGTAGGCCTTTTTTTGTTGAAGCACAACGGTTTTTTTTTGTAAAGGTCCATTTTTTTCAATTCACAACTGTGCTGTTTTTCAACAGCTCTGTCTTTCTTTTTCAATTTTTATCTTTTTCACAACGTTCCTTTGTAAAAATGTTTCTACGCGCGTCGAATCCTGTGCGAGAACACACCTGGTGCATAGATTCCGCGTTTCCTCAACTCCATACTAAATGGTGCCTTCATCTTCCCTCTCTTTGAACATCTTTATTGTGGTAAGGGAGGCGCTGAAACTAACTTATAATCAATCAAAAAATATACCGTGAAATCGTCTAGCTACATCTGGCGATATCTACAATTTCATGAGAGTTATGTTACATAAAATAGACATCGTTACTCTCCCACTTTTAAGTCTTATTTCGTTACTAGAGCAACGCTTGCTTTCACCATCTTAAGTTCATCGAAAAAATATCTTTCCTCGGTAAGCAATGAGTGGCATCTCTTCCTCGTCTCAATTACCAAAACTGTACATCACTTCAATTGAAACACCTGCACATTCGCTAACGCTCAATTTATCTCTATTGATCACAGATTTTTATCAATTATCGTGTCGTGTGCGGTAATTTACGCTGGTATAATTACTTTTCTACGTGTCATTCGTATAGCAAATTAAAATATTGTTTCCCTTGCCTCACAAGGTTTTACTTAAATTCCAACATCTGTGGGATATATTCAAAGGCGTGTCGATTGGATCGATAGATTTCTTAGATTAAGATAGAATTACTTAGATCTGAATTCAAACTTGTAAAGCAATGTTTTTAGATATATCTGGGAGACTCGGCAGTCCTTCAGGGAAATGTGTTGGAGCCTCAAGCTTCCCTGAGAAGAAATGGAAGGAATGATAAGATTTTCGTCAGGTGTTTGTCCTCGTCAGAGTGCGTGAAAAAGTAGCCATTTTAACACGTTTTTTGACGGCGTTTTCACGGTTTTTACGGTTGGCTTGATTAGATTGTAAGTAATTTAATTGGAAAATCGACTTTATGCTAGAATACATACGCTTGTCTTTTTTCAAAGAAATATGGAAAACATAATCGCACGATAACATTTTACCTCGCATGATAACATTTATTTTAAAAAAACTTGGCGAAATTCATGAAATTTTATTCACTTATAATGGTACGTGAATGAGCAATTTACCTAGTAGTACACGAGGCAAAATACGCTGCCAGCGTGTTAATTATGCAGTAACCTACAAGCAACACACCGTCGCGTTAGAAACATTTTAAATTGAGAGAAAATGGACCTGTTTAATGGCAGACAATTTGATGTTCAAGGATGTCGTCGTTAGCACTGAAAAAGATGGTTAAGGATGTAATGAATTTCCATTGATGTGGTTACAAACGTACTTGTCACGAATAATTTTAAGCACATTAAACTTACTGTGCTCTTTTCGACACCGTAGTTTTCACGAATCCCTTCTCACTTGAACAATGAATTTTTAAAATCGCCGTTAGCTACCTTGTTTTACGGTGCTGCTGGTCAGATCTTTGAATCCGAAAAAGTTTGCCATTAAACATATGTCGCCTTCTATCTTACTTCATGTTTTCATCCAGAAAGTTATACTCTCTAAATTGCACAAGTAGTAAATGAATTCAGTACTAATAGTATAAAACGCTCATTTGATATTAGTTTTGGTGTGAAAGTCAGCTTAATCGTTTCACATTTTCTGAAGAGCAAGGGCAGTACGAATGAATACTCGTTTCTCATTGACGCCACAACAAAAAGCTTCTCAATTCTCTCAGTTCTGCTGTTTTCCATAGCGTTTGAAATTAACACTCCATTCCCGGGGGGGCTTATGAATCCCGCACACGAGTAACGTCAAGATAAAAGTACTAATTGGATGATTTTTTGGTAATCTCACTTTCAATTAAGATAAAAAAAGAGTCAACGCCGGGGCAAACATATTTACCTCAAGTGGTTTGGAATTAATTCATAGATTCCATCGCAAGTGTGAGAAAAATAAGAAAAAATACAAATAATGAAGTCAGAAATCAGAAACGCAAGGAAGCCATTTCTGAAAAGCATTAAGTTTCAAAAGTGTACACAAAAACAAAAACTTCTGATCCTACACTAGAGTTGTCGAAGAACAAACAAGTACATCAACACACACACCAGCGTGTCGAAAGTTGAGAAGTAGGCAAATGAATCATTTTGTTTAGCTGCAATCACTCTTTAAATGAGATTTGTTTGTGAATATGTACAATGTTTCTTAAATACAAAGATCCTGTTCTTTATTTGCTCAGCAAAGCATTGAAAAATCTGAATTTTTGAAGGGGTGACAGGAACTGTTGCAATGGTCTGTAATTGCAGATTGGGAGAGACAAGTAAATGAACGTTCTGTGAAAAAACCTGAAAATTGACTGTGACGAATAAATAGTTGGAGAGTGGCACTTCTAACATACAACTGCCGGTATAATATAATGAGTTTGATTTTTTTGGCCGTCCAATAAGTGGATTTTCAGAGAATTTGCCATGCAAGCACAAGGGAGTGAAGTGACTTTAAGCTTATAATAATCCATCACATTCCGCACCTTTGCTCATCAAGGCTGATTTTCATATTGATCTCATATCAGAGTTTCTTACTTTCTGTACCGAATTTCATTTACCAAGAAATTCATCCGTCAAAACCATGAAACATGGTCTCTTCAAAATGGGTTGTAAATGTCGACTAGCGAAAATCTCGAACAATTCTGGTGTGGATACCGTACTGCAATTTCTATTCGGATTACACAGGGTGAAAAAAGAAAAATGAGAAAAGTGTTTCACGTATGCTGAATTTATCGTTAGTATTTCAGCAGAACATATAACTAACCTTGCTATGTATAAATAATGGAGTTCGTTTTTTCTCACCTCAAGAAGATAAAACTATTGGATCTGCGGGAATTAATGCTCCCAAAAGAAAGATGTGAGACCTCGAGCTGAAGGTTACGTAGACCTTCTTTTTGTTGATATAGAATTATTTTTGTTTCGTTACGGACCACCCTTTTTCAGTTGACTGTTGTAAAGCTCTTCAGCTCCTACTATTTCCTTCTTAGACATGTATTTTGTTGCATAACCTTCCTTCTCGACACACTGTTGAGATCTTGTGTGAGAACACGCCTTGTGCATTCCCTTGACTCAATACTAAATGGTGCCTTCATCCTTCCTTTCTGCGAATGGTACGCTCCAGCTGTTATTTTATGCATGGATAAAATTTGGGTCATGATTTTGAATTTTTTTCCAATACAGTAGATTTCCTGAAAACCGGACTCATACATGCGCGGATGTTTAGTAATTCAGGTTGTTAAGTCATCCGCATAAAGATAGGGAAACTAAAGATTTATTGAAACGTAAATTACTTTATTGCAGGTAAAGTTTGTATGAAAAATACAAACATAGGAACATTTGCAAGAATTACATGTTCACATTCAAAAACGATACGTCATGTTTGTGATTAGACTAAACCAAGAAATAATACATGTTAAATTATTGTTTCTACGATTGTTATAAATACGAGCGTCATTTTACTGTAAGTCATGTAATGTTAATTGTTATTATTCATCTGTATTATCGTTCATTTCTTCCTTAGAAACATGGTAAACAATGCAAATATTATTCATTGCATGTCCGGTGTTTGTGTGAGTCCGGTTGTCAGGTGTCCGGTATTTGTGCGAGTCCGGTTGTCAGGTGTCCGGTATTTGTGCGAGTCCGGTTGTCAGGTGTCCGGTATTTGTGCGAGTCCGGTTGTCAGAAACTCTACTGTATTACTCTATTATCCATTTTGATGGCATTTGAACCTAAGTATGTCGATTTAAATCAGAGCATCATTTTTCAATTCTTCATCGATTTTAATTATTTATCAAATATCAAATGATAATGATGGAGAATATGATTCCGTGGCTAAATTTTTTTGTGGATAACTGCGAAGTGAGTCCTTGGACGAATCATTTCCTGATGAACTGGGATATTCAATTTGATGAATGTTTGTTTATTATATCTTCAGTGAATATAATGTTAAGTAGAGCAAATTGATCATCTGTGAGAAGAATGAGCGAGGGATTTTGTTGAGCACGAATTCATGGGTAGCGTTTTGTCATAAAATTTATCTAGTTGTTAATGAGTAGAGGGTCCTCAATAATTAATGTTCTGTTTTTCATAGTAGGGAATGACCGGATACAAAAATCTTATGTCGCTTTTAACGTTTTTATTGATGATCATCAACGATTGAGTAATTGAAGTAAGAAGAAATAGATAAAATAATTGACTATTTGCACATTTTTGTTGAAGACCTACATCAATCCTAAATTTGTTCGAGAAAGAGTATTTTGAAACTTCGTGTAGACACAACACCGATGATAAATAAGAGAATTTATGTTAAGGTTTCCTCAATTATTTTGTTCTATAATTATATTATATTGTGAATTATTGTTCAGTTTTGCACGAATTATGCCAATTTGCCAATGCAAATTTTTGTCTTTTTTTTCCGAATTATGCCGATCCAAATTATTGTTTAGCTTTGCACGAATTATGAAAATAAGTAGTTGTGAATTGTTTCGCTTTGTACGAATTACACCAATGTAAATTATTGTTTTGCTTTGCAACACCGATGTCTCAGCACATTGTTTAGCTATGCATCTGTGGTGTCTAAGTAAATTAGTATTCATTTTTAAAACCACATTGTCTAGAATCAAAATTGGGCGTAAATGACTGAGAAATTATTCAGATTAATAAAAAAGCCACCTTGTCAGGTTTTATCATCCCTTCTGTTCAAACGATTCCGGGCTAGTGATGAGAAAATCATGCAACGACTGCGAGCAAAATAACAAACTAAGTGTGAGTCTTGTGTTTCTAAACAGCAATGAGCAAAACTCTAATCAGTTTTAATTTTTTAAGGGCCGTGGAAATTGAAATTTCACTAAAAACAAGGAAACAGTATTTTATTGTTCACGTTAGCAAACTCCCCTGCCAGGCGTCTACGAGAAAGAGACGATGTAATTAAGCACCCACAACTTCTCGGTAAGGTTTTCTGTCATAAAGTGACCTACAACTCTAAGAATACTGGTCTTCAAAAAAGAATCCGCGCGCTATCTTAATGAGATAGGCGGACATGTACCCGCTGCCGTATTCAGGATGCAAACAGGTGGCTTCATGAGGAGCACGAGCGCCTCTTTTTGCGTGTAACTCTGAGAATTTCTTTCATCATTTATTATATCCTTAGTATCATCGTATCTCAGAAAGAAACACGTGAACTCGAATATTTATTCGACAGATGAACGATCTCAAGGCATTGTTTTGTTATTCCTCTGTAAAGGCTTCTTGACGTCTTACATACGTATGAGATCCCATCGACACAAATTTGAATATATCCCACAGATGTTGGAATTTCAGTAAGAACTAATGAGGCAAAGGAAACAATGTTTCAATTTGCTGTACGAATGACACCTAATTTCGAGCGAAGAGATATCTTTAGCTTAAAATCTTTGGTAGAACGAGTATTCAGGCAAAATTTTTAGTCATTTTAATGAACGGTGTAACAAAATTAACTGTTATAACAGCAAATTTAGTCAATTTTTGTATTAATTATCCTACTTTCCGACCTATTATTTTTAGAGCTGGAAGGTCTGACTCACAAATCCTCATTTGGCTAAAAAACCACGCATCATATCGCCTGCAATTTTTCTTCTGTGTTTGTGAAAAGCAGCATTGAAGTTAAAAATACAAGACTGGGAGTAGCGTTTGCTCACCCAAGAGTGCATGGCCCACCGCTACATCATTGCAAGGCTGTCATAACTCAAAAATTTCAAGGATATAGTTACAATGTTAATAAGAGTGATGAATTAATTCGGCGTCTTTGGCGGTAAAGTCGTAAGTCTAAGTGCATTTTTCGCCGAGAGATGGCGTTGGTTGATTTGCGTAAAATTATTAAAGTTGTATGACCTAGATACTTTAAAATGCTTCTGCTGAAAAATCAAAAAATTTGAGTTACGACAGCCTTGCAATGATGTAGCGACAGGCATACACTGGTATAACGTCACGGAATGTGCACGTCACAGAAGTCGAGCAAGTAGCCAGGTGCTTCCGTAGCCCGACAGCTCAGCCTCTCATATCACCTTCCACACGCGGTAATCTTGACGCATCAATCAGTGATTTTCCGATACTGGCAGCTTCATTATTTGAGGGTGATACATTTTGAAAAGATAATAGCTTAATGAAACTGTGTTTTTTAAAACTAGTCCACGTTCAATAACGAAGACAGTTCAAGTCCCCTACGGATAACAACTATATGATTTGCAAATTAATTGTCAGTTTTTTGTCTATTAATTCAGAGCAGATTTTATCTTCCTGACAAGATTGGTGACGGAAATATTGTTTGCTACTGATGATACCGCTAGACCACAACTCCGTCCTATATTTTCCTGATTTTCTTAGTTTCATTTAATTGTTAAATTGAAGATTTCCAAATCTGGTAGCGGTTCTGATGCTATATTCTAAAAAAAAATGAGTCTCTAAGTTTGACGAGAATATGTTTCACTTATTTTAATGGAAGAAATACAACACCGAGATTTTATGAATGGGGTCTGAAAACAGTGCAGTGAGAAGGAAAATCGCAATTTTAACTCCAATTTATAAAATCTAGGATGCGGTTATTTTTCGTTTACTAGTAAAACATCTCGTAGTCGATACACTGGATTTTATTATTTTTCGGTGCACGAACTACATTTCACAAGCCAAAATTTCCGAAGAAATTAATGTTTTGAACCATTTTTCGGTAGTTCCTACATCTACACACGATTCTATTCAGATACATAGAAAAAGACTAGCACTGGAGCTAATTTGTGTACTTTGTAATTAAGATTGAAGATTATTAATAATATTTAATTATCTAAGTTTTTTTTATCTATTTAATAATCTAAGCTAATTATCTAAGCTTTTCTAAAAGTTGTCTTCTTTTTATTCATAGGTAATTTCTTTTAATTACTTTCGATAGAAAGACAGAGCTTAATAATTGCGGCTGATGACTATGTTGACTCCGATTTATTTCATGATTTCTTAATCACGTTATGAATAGATTGACTTTTGAATTTCATGAATTTATTGACATAATAAGTCAATTTAAATTATTCATTTATTCATCAATATACTGGGTGCGAGCAAGTCAGGGGCTTGAGGTTAATGCACTGGGTACAAATGTTGTACCAGTGGGGAATTAGAGCTCCTACATGGAAAATGTGTGGTACCAAGCTGAGGGTTAAGTAGGTCTTCTATTTGTTAAACAGGATGGGCTTTTTTTTGGTTTAGTTACGTACCATCTTTTCCGGATCACTTCTGTCCAGTTTTTACGATCCTACTAGTTTTTTTTTTCTTCAACTTTACACTGCACCTTAAACTTCCTTCTCAACTTACAGTGTCTATCCGCTGTGGATCTGGTGGGGAAACGCACTTTGTGCGCAGATTTCACATTCCCTTGCGTTCATCTTACTTAAATGGTGCCTTTCTCTCTTTGAAACACCTATGTTGTGGTTAAGGAACTTCGAACTAACTTAAAATCTAATCTACTGTGTGTAAGAGTGATGAAAATGCAAACTACTCTGAACAAACTGAGTAGGTTATTGAACATGGGACCCCTCAGGGGGATAAAACTATTGTATCTATGAAAATTTGAGCTCCCCGGAGGATTATGTGAGGTCCCGAGCTAAAAGTTAGGTAGGCCTTCTTTTTGCTGAAATAGAATAAATCTTTTGTTCTGTTACGGACCATCTTTTTTTCGGTTCACCGCTGTTCTGTTTTTCAGCACCTACTACTTTCTTCAACTTTTATCTTGCTTCATGAACTTCTTTCTTGGCCTACTGTTTTTATGCACCTTGTGCGTAGATTCCGCTTTCCCTTAACTCCATACTAAATGGTGCATTCATCCTTCCTCTCTGTGAACATCTTTGTTGTGATGAAAGAAGGCTATAACTTTCTTATCAATCATTGAGCATGAGAGGTACAGAAGGCGTCATGTATGACTAAATTAATTGATGTATTAAAAAATTTTCTGATTCAAAAGACATCAGCGAGGGCATGTGATGTCAAACTGTAAGCAGGCACGCCAGTGAGATTTGCAATTTTTTTTATTTTTTTTTTATTTTTGGCTATAATGGCAGCATAAATATCGACTCTGAATATGTTAATCGGAAATAGGAACAAGTATCACAAAATTTTTTTCAAAATTTGACAATGAGATTCAGTATTGCCACTTTATTCTGTTTTACTACACAAATTCTGTGTATAAATATTAGATGAATTTCAACTCAATTTCATATAATTATATTTCATCTTTAAGTAAACCTGTCTTTATTCACATATAACAGATTCATACACCATTCTATGCCCATACACTAATCTCAAATCTAAACATAATTCTTAATCTATACAGATTTTTTTCACTCCCTATTCTGTATTTATACCTCATCCTCTATTCGCACACAATTCTTGCACCACACATGGCAGTATCATCAATAACACTCTGCGTTATGTTGGTGAAACGGTACTCTTCAATGCGATACAAATTTTTCATTTGTGGGAATCAGCTTTCTCAAGGGTGGGAAATGTGAGGTTTCAAGCTGAGAGTTGGCTAGGCCTTCTTTTTTTGAAATAAAATGCATATTTTTATTTTGTTAAAGACCATCTTTTCTGGCTCACTGCTGTCCTGTTTTTCAGCAGCTCTAACTTCTTCAGTTTATATCTTCTTTCCTAACCTTCCTTATAAACGTACTGTTTCTTTGCGCCGGGGCTCCTCTGTGGAAATACACCTTGCCCATAGATTCCCGTTCCCTTAACTCCATGCAAAATGGCGCCTTCATCTTCCCTCTCTTTGAACATCTTTGTTATAATAAGGAAGCTAAGTCATATCAATCAAGCAACTTTAGAACCGCACATGTCCAGTGTGTGTGTGCGCAGTGTCGCGAAGGAAAAAATTTGGACGTATAGTCGATGTTGTTCGGTCGAACTATCGACATGTGTCGCTTGTCTTCATCGGCCTTTTAGGTGGCGGCAGACTAGGGATTCCAAAACCGAAAAATGTCAAAGTCTTAAATCCACGCAGAAGCACACACTTGATAAATAAGGTTAAGAACTTAATGCTCGAAGGGTAGACAACTTAGAAGTTTCTCTTTTAAAAATCCTTTCTTCTCGTGTAGAAATAACTTCCGATTCAAGAACGGGATGTTCTAATTAAGTTTATATTCTCTTATTTCTATTTCGCAGTTTCCATTCCTTTAATTCCAGGCTAAATGGTGCGTTCGCCCAGCCTCGCTAAGCTCAAACGCTGAGATCTGAGCAAACTGATATATGAACTGGCTAAAGTCAGCATATAGAAATTTTGTCCATTTTAACGCATTTCAAATTCAATAAAATTTACAACGAGCTTAATAGAGCACGTAGAACTTATAAGTTGGAATGCCATTTAATTAGTAGAATAACTTCAGCGTTGTAGGAAATATGCTTTGTGCTTAATTATAGCTTCAATTCCTAGCTACCATGTCTCGAGAAATGTTCTTCCGAGCTCGGCGAGAAAGCCATCATCAGTTGACAACCTCAAGGCGTCACTTTACGTGCTCCATCTTGGAATTTTGATGACTGGTCGACCGAAATTTACTCTGCGAACGTGACGTACTAAAAGAAGCATTTCTACTGCAGCTAAACTCCCGTTTATGTTGCATGGGAGGCCCTGGACATTTTAACCATTACTTGCATTTCTTTGAAATCGAGAGAAAAAATTTACTCCTGTAAGGAGTTAACCCGACTTTTATTTTTGCAAAAGAAACTTAGAAGTGAATTACTTTATACTTCACTTGACGTATAACATAAATCTACAAATATTTTAGGTGAAGCCGTAATGTAAATCGAAAAATAGAGTCCCGTACAAGACGGTAGCATAAGATATGGGACCCTCTGATCCCTTTTTGATTATGGGACGCCGTGAGGCCTGCACGGCCGTCATTGGTCCGTGGCCTCTAACGGGGAGAGTTTTATTTCAGTCGGTATACCTCGCCCGCCAATGGAGCGCCATAGGAAAACAACTACATCCCAGAAATGGTTTTTCCGAGTCGCCCTGCCTCGCATAAACTCTGAATTACGAGGGAGCGTCTTCACGCGACAACATGGCGTCGTTTGCCCGAAACATCTTCCTTACATTATAATTTGGTGGCGGCGTCTGTATTAAATTCCATGATGGTGCAAGACGCGCTGGGGTTCAACGGGTTTTATCTCATTATTGGGTGCTTCGCTCAAATTGTGGTCGCATTCTCGCACTTATACGGTAACCTGGATACCTTTCCTTAACTGCTCACTCCAAGCACTTCACATAGATTACAAAACTGTTTTATAAAGTTCAATACATCACCGAGCAGGCTGCAATTTCTCCCTAATTTTTACCTTTGCAAAACATTTTATCTTATTTCCTGTTATTTTCCTTACACTTCGAAGCAAGAGCAAATTTGTAGGCACTTTAAGGAGGTTTTCAACACACTACTTCTAAAGCTGAAACTAGTATGTTCTAATAGTTTGGTGGGAAATAAGTGTTCAATAGTTAATATCTACATAATTATGGAAAATTTTGACTATACTGCGGAAGGTATCAAAAGATTTAAAAAACTTATTGGAGATTGGCCAACGACATCAAGTAAATGAGAATTTAATTGCAGTGATTTTTGCTTTAGCCACACAATGTAATAGTCATTAGTTTTGAAACAATTTCAATTAATATTAACTCAGGACATAGTGAAAATCCCTCCTTGTCAATAATTTAGAAAGAGTTATTTTCAGCAAAGTTTTAGAAGATCAGATAATATTTTGCATTTTATTTGTACTCAGTAATACAACTAGCAAACATTTGCATTAAAGATTCGCCACAATGGGACATAACAACACATTAAAGAAATTAATAAAGGAATCTATTTTTACTGAACTTCTCAAGTTATTAGACCCACTTTTAGTTTCTCATTCATATGAAGAAGCTGTCAGTGAAATATAAAGTAGCTTCAGGATAGGTTCAGGATAGCTTC
>JACJUY010008417.1:0-20623 GCA_014220935.1 Platorchestia sp. MABIK | reverse complement strand
CGTCATCCGTAACCGTTATGGCCGTCATCCGTACCCGTTATGGCCGTCATCCGTACCCGTTATGGCCGTCATCCGTACCCGTTATGGCCGTCATCCGTAACCGTTATAGCCGATTCGTGCCGTTACGGCTGCCGTTCATAACAATAGCGGCCACCGGAACGGATTGCATGCACAAATCAGGGGCGGCTGCATCTCTCTAATTAACATCGGGGCTGAAGCAGGTCAGATCTAGAAATTAATCTCCGTGATTTAAAGCAGGGACGGAAAGTCTCCGGGCACACCCAAGCAATGAGCCAAAACGCGCAAGATTTAACGCAGGAAAGCGGATTAAAGGAAGACCGCATTCCCTGTTGAAAATGAATCGGTCTCATACGAAGCAATTTGCCTGCATTGGCGCAGTGGTGCTTTACTCTTTGAAATTCTAGTCGCACTCGGATGACCTCAACTGAGATCTAAATACGGTGGTCAATAAGTCCACAAGAAAAAGATTAGCTGATCTCGTCATCGAAAGACGCACTTGTCTGGTATTATAAGACTTCCATCTGGAATTAGTAAATCTATCTTACAGATTTATCCACCGTAACTTCGCATTTCTATTCAAAAACGGTTCAGGACTATACCAGTTCGCTGCAGTGAGATTGGTGTAGCAATACAGATTTCACCTCGTTTTTACCGCAGTTTTCTCGCACCGTGACTGCGTGCGCTATTGCTGTAATTCCGTCAGTTCACTCCACCGAGCGGCACCCAACTGTCATGGGCATCTATACATAGTATGATAGAAGCACCTAAGCATAGAGCCAACCAGCGCTCAGCAACCGCGTGTGACAAGCTGAGTAGCAGGAAACACCGGGTACGTATGTCTTCATGCTCGTTTCTTTCAGAATTCTTACCCTAAATTTCCTTTACAAATGATCTGCACTTCTTTAACATTTTTCAATTTTTACTGAATATTCGTTCTGAAAATTCGTGAGCTTTCCAGAGAAATTTTCTTTACTTTCCATGAAACCTTTTATGTTTTCCAATAGTTTTTACTACATTCTTTTGAAGCACTCAAACTCTCACCGGTTGTACTCGTACACAATGTAAATTCACCTAGGGCAGCAAGTCCTACTTTTATCGTTTTTCTGTCTTTCGTGAAAACGTTGACGGTTTTAAAATGCTGACAACTTCCTGACAGCCACGGCAGCAAAAATTTTTGCTCGCCACAAAATGAAAACGCTCCTCAATCCAAGCCCTGGCAGACCAAAAAGTTTCGCACTCAAAAGTAAACTAGCAGCTCACATACCGTCAGATTACTTGACAAAGTAGAAATAAATAACGGAAGTGAACCAAACAAAATCAAACCCCACATAATTTCTGAACACTATTCTTCATCATGCCAAATGGGAAGCACAAGCCTCTAACTACAAAGCTACCATTGAAAACAACAACATATCGAATGAAAAGAATGTTAATCAAATCCCAAACTATACCATGTTTCAGCTTGATACTATAGCACATATGTCTCACATGCTAACTCGTTCTAATTCAGGAACATTTGAACACTAATTTGTTAACCATAGCTTACAGCAGAATGGGTCTATATATTGATAAGTTGTCAGAGAGGCCTCGGAGCGTATTTGGTCTACAGTGCTTGTATTGCCCACCTAGATATTGAATGCATCCTTTTGTCTTCGGTGTAACGCATACTTGTGGCACGTAAATCTCAAATTTTTAAAAACCTAATTTCGTCAATGAGAGTATAAACTCGTTTGGATAAGCGTTGCTGAGAGAGTTATTTTATCAAGAGGATGGCATTTAACTCTTCAGTTAAGACTCCACACACTGGAAGTCCTCAGGTGTTGAAAAACCTAATGTTTTAGAATAAAAAATGGAATTCCAACGAGAGAGACCTCTTTGTTAGAAGCCGCTTTTAGTTGTTGTTGCTCGCGCTGACGCTGCCAAGACCAATAATCCCAGGGATTTTAGCGCACCTTCTACAACGAAGAAAAGGATTCGAATCCGATGAGGTCGTCGAGAAAACATGTTTTGCGTGCAAAGATTTGGTTCGCTAGTGTAGTCATCGAGTAAAAATATCAGCAATTGAAAGAATTTGTGACTCTATTGAGCTGTGGTCTTTGCCTCGTACAAGTTACGGAGTAACGAGTAGCTCATGACATCGATGATAGAACGATTCCAAAAGCCTCTGAGTTTGCAACTCTCGCCAGGAGCGGGATACTCGGTACACTACAGCTTATTTAACGGTGCAGTACTCGAACGGAATTTGATGGCGCACAATTGCGCTAAAAAAATTATATCGTTACACCGGCCGCATTAACAAGATGCTTCAGCAATGATATACAGAACTGCAACTCGGTCCACGCCAAACTACTGCCGTAGATGATGGCGTTGCTGTACCGGAGATGGTGTCGAACTATTGTTAGAATTGGCAGTATTACAGGAGCGAATTTTACGGTGCACGTGCTGGTATAATGACACGGACGGGCGGGATGTACACCACCTACTGAGGTAACGCAGGGGAGCATTACAGTAGCGGGATTCACCATAATTGACGTAGTTTTCTAATGTAAAATCATTGTTTTTTAGATGATGTACAATTCTCTGTCAAATAAAATGATACTCTTTGTTTTTTCTTTCCAAGTGTTCTTGAGCTGTGAAGCGTACACGATTTACCTCCATACGATTATTGTTGGTGACAATAGGGTAGCCTGCTTGTGGAACCGATTTGTACTGGATTGATAGTGACAAATAATAGATGTCATCTATATGTACACATGATGAGAACGAGTAAACTTCCGAAAATAGAGAACATTAAATTAAAAATAAAAAGTTCCAGCTCTTGTATATGCTTTCCATCGAATGAAACTTTTCCATAAATGTCTTCTGTGAAGTATTTATGTTTACATTTATTTCCATTTTTGAAGGTACTTTTATTATAATAATACTAATATAGTAATAGCACATTATTGCATTATACTATCATATCAGAATGCATTGCGTAGTCCCTAAATTATATTATATTATCCCACAAGAATACATTCCGTAGCAGCATCTTAAGCAGATTTTGACGTGAGCAGAGAGCTGTGTAGCGCACCCCGCCGCCCGTGCCTACTGGCCAGACGACAATAACATCGGCTCCTCCAAAAAATTGTACTGCGACGATGCCGCGAAATTAAAAGTAACTTTGAGTGGTCAGTTCCTGTGCGAATTAACCGCCCAAGAGAAAATAGAAGCAAGCGCGTCATGAAGCAGCAATCAAGCGAAGGCTCTCAGCGAAGCAAATATTTGCTTAGGGAGAGTCCAATTATGAAATGGTTCCGCCTTATGGGTCATCGTCTGCTATCATGAGAACAAAATACCACTCGAGCGCGGTGCTTAGTGAAGAATTCATTCACAAGCATCAGGTGTAGGACCTGAAGCGCCAGGTTCGTATTTTTTTGACGTGGATTTTGAAATTCGGGTCGTTTATCCAATAACATGAGGGTCTATTGAAAATAATATGCGGGTAAACTTTGTTGAACCGTAAACTTTGGTAAAATATTTATTCTAGCATGTGGTCACTGAGCAAAAAAGGAGTTAAAAATGACAGCAGTGTGTTTTAAAATTGGTTACAGAAATTACACAAACGAATTACTCTGTAAATAAGCACTGAATACCGTTGTTGCTCACACGGTTGTGGATTTACCATTAATTTTTTGGGTATTTTTCTGGGGTGGGAGATTCGAGGCAGGATATCCTTTTGCACAAAAATTTGGGCAATTGAGCCGGCAAAAATTTCAATTCGGCATAACAGTGAAATAAACAGGAAAATGAGCTGGCACTTTGCACATTTAACACGCAATACATTCAACACACTGTCTTCATTTGACGGAGCTTGTGTATTGCACGAAAGATGAAACTAGTTCTCGAACAAAGACATTATGTTCCTGCGGTGGGCTTATTTACAAATTGTGCCATGAATTAACGTGGGTGGTCTGGTCACTTCTTTAGGCCTCTTGTTTTCTACAAGCGCATACTTAGCTGCTGACAACTCGAAAGGAGCTCCAAATCGCACAGACACCGGTATCAACAGTCGTACTCAACATTCACGTAAAACGATCGCAGCCGACTCCGAGTTCTCTCGTAGGGAATCAGGTGATCTTGCCATTTGCTGAAAATAAGGGAAATATTTTCTTATATATGCAAGGTCACCATAATGAGCTGGCGCGTGAAACAACCTTTATTAATGAGAGGTGATGGAGCAAGTTAACGAGTAGATTGTACCTGTATTAGAAGTGATGGGGGAATGTTTTGATTAAGTAGAAAATATCAATTTAATTTATTACATTTAGTTATCTATAATTTTTCTACTTCACTAACACAAGGAAATTATATTTTTACATAGTAAAATACAATAGAATCTTAATAGAACCTGGGCATAAATTAGCATATATACAGTAATGAAATATTGGAAAATACCCGTAAATAAAATGTCGAAGTGAATCTAGCTTCATTCAAATGAAATAATTCTTGTATATTTTCCAACTACTTTAAAATTAACGAAGCATGTAAGTTTGAACAATGTTAAATAGTTTTATGGATAGATTTTCAATTTTTCACTGTTTTCTCTCGATAAAACTGAAGCCTGAAAGTCGGCTCTTCGACCAACTCTGCCAAATAAGAGAATGATTATGAACACCATACCACTAATTTAAACCTTCTGATGTGAAAAAAGAAGGTTATTCCTTTAGTCACGAATCCGCAGAGCTAGCAGAAGTTCCGAGTCGCTTGAATGTAAACACGCGATTTTCGCTCCCCACAGAAACTGAAGGTGCCAACAGCTGAAGGCAGCTTTCCTCCGATACTATTCATGTAAAACAATTTAAAGCATAATCCTTTTATAATCACAAAGGATGAGGCGTGAGTTCTATTCAAGCATGTGAGCAGACTCTGTAATCTCGGCACTCAGTAGTGATGTGAACAGAATGTTAGTGGATCAAACTAAACACAATACATGCTCGCGCGCAACTGGTCTTCTTCCAACCACAACACTCAGACCAGCATATTTAAAACAAATCATCTCAGTGAGTCTATTCATTGATGTTACAACAGCATCACAGCTAACAGCAAACCAGTGGAAAAATAGTCTTCGATCACTGTTGATGTCTGCTAAGACTTTCCTCGTCTTCAGCACGTTAGAAGGATTCACGCCTCAGTAAGGCTGATAAATAACTAGGAAACTAATCAAACATTAATGCCAACAGAACTACAACAGAATTACTATTCAACTAGTCATTAAAACTAATACTAGTCATTACAACTTCCATACATCTCGTCATTTCAGTAAAGATTAGATTAGATTATTAGTTAGTCTGAGCCTCCCTATCCGCAACAAATGCGATCCAAAGAGAGGAAGAAGGAAGGAACCATTAAGTATGGAGTTAAGGGAACGCGGAATCGATGCAGAAAGAGCATTGAAACAATAAAATGAGAAAGACGTTCATTAAATAAGATCAAAGATGAAAAAGAAAGTAGTAGGTGCTGAAAAACAGGACAGCAGTGAACCGAACAAAAGATGGTCCTTAACACAATAAAAACATTTTCTTTCAACAAAAAGAAGGCCTACCTAACTCTGAGCTCGAACCCTTACATTTTCCTCCTGGGAGCGCTAATTCATTATAGTAAAGAACTAATTGCAAAGTCAACAAGTACTAGTAACACTAAACTGGGTCGTTGGAGTAAGGAGTGAGGAGGAGTAGGATGGTTAGAACAAAAAATGGAATTTATAAACACCAGAACGTTAACTTGAAACACTCGCAGCTATCCAGACACATAGATCATAGATGTATAGTACCAAAATAACGGGAAATTATCGTCGAGAGTAGCGCTTCCCAGCAGCACGGACATCACAAGCACGGAGCGAGCAGGTTGGGTGGCATGCGCTACTCGGCCAAAAACTATAAACGAAATGAGCTATGGATTTACCTTCAGATTTTTATGGTATTTCGACATGAAACATATTTCGCTAACAAGTCCTTACAATGTCGAAATAAGTTTTTTCTCCCATTTGAATCTCAATGAAATCTCTAGTGTGTCGTATAGAGTAAGTATTAAGTTTCAAGCACAGCGAGGAACAATGAAAAAACTGCCATGTGCGGAAAACAATTGCCCTAATAAAGAAAAATAAGATAAATATGCACCTAATAGATCCGATAAAATGCATTAATTACGATTCATGTGTTCGAGCAAATATTGACACGAGTGAGATATTAAATTGCTGCTATGTGTTTAAATTGTGCCTTTTTAAGCCTACATAGCCACAAAGAAAGGTGTTCTTAAGAAAATGAGATGGGAAGCTCCATTTAGGATGGAATTGATGAAACGGGTAATCTACGAGTATGTGCAAGGTGTGTCCCCACACCCCGAGTATAGACATCACATGATTCAAGGAAGTTTATGAACCAAAATAAAGGTTGAAGTAAAAGTAATAAGGGCTGAAAAATGACAGCAGTGAACTGAAAACAGATGGTCGGTTACAAAAGAAATGCCCATCCTATTCGAACAATAAAAGACCTCTCAAACACTGAGCTCTCGACCTAGCATTTCCCCCTTAGAGCGCCAATCTCCTCGAACAGAACAGTTATATCCTCTTGAAAGGGTTGTGCAATATGGAAGAACATTCATTAGATATGCATAAAAACGTATTGTTGCGTGTGTCTCAAACCACATTCTTCCAAACAGATGCCTACATTTCATGGACATTTAATTTGCGCGAGACGCGATCAACTTGCAGAGTGAATGGCCATCACGGCCTACAAATTTATCCCAAGGTCGACTAACCTCGCGAAATTTTGTCTACACCCAGCAATTGTACAGCTGTGACATAACACAAGCCAGCATCACGGGAAAATTTATTCATGCAGAGTCATGCTCTAACTTAGCTCAATTCCATGCAGGGACCAACGCTAACGAAACTCACTTTGGCTTCCTTTCAATTTAAAATGAAAATGAATCCGTTTTCCAGGGTGAAGCTCGGGTGACATTGACCTTTGTAATGTTGACACTTGTTTGTGGTATGAGCAGTGCCAAACCACCTGCACCACCTACACCACCACACCACCGTCAGGAGGCAGCGGAGGCCACACCACACCACCTACACCAGGGCTAGGAAGAGTGTCACGCTCAGGTGCCTGTTCCTCAATTCCAATAAATTTGATGCGTTTATCATGGTCGTTATTTTAATTATGTTTTAAGATAATGGACACTACTTTACCGCTTGTTCTAATGTCCTAGAATTATTTATGTTCTAACATTTTTGAATATTTTACTACAGAATTAGCTGTGCCTTTTTACGAGGTTCAAGGTGTTGCAAGGATCTTACAAGTACCGGGCGAAAGACGACCTAAAATGCAATGTGTTGTAATTTCGGTATCTCTCTTAAACGTTGTACGCTTTCCTAATTCACTGCTAATTTCATATCAGATTTTTTGCAGGTTAAAACTGGCTGTATCTGGCGAGATTGAATTAGGATTGGCGTTGATGGGTATCAGACGGTTATTAAGTATATTTGAATAAAAGAGAATCTCCATTGTTGATTTTATCGCCAAAGTTATGATGGAAATTGAGATTGCGTTTGATTTCGTGACTCAGTTTTGGGCAACTCTAAATTCCGCGAAGTGGGTATCGTTCTATGGTTTCGACGTGAGTGAACCAATTGAGCAAATTTTGAATGAAATTAATAATTTAGAACGAAAACCGTAAACGGAAGTTCTAATATCGCTTTGATCCTCATTTTCTGTTTAGGAAATCCTCCACGCCAAGTGTCGAGGTCTAGGAATACCGCCCGCATTTCGGCTCTTCTTGCGGAGGACGAACTAAATCGATGAAAAAATTGCATGTGGTTGGATGTTTGGAAAGATGACGGATTTCCTTTTTGGTTGTAAGGTTAAAATCTTAAAACTGGGTAGAGAGTTGGGTAGGGTTATGTTGCGTTTGATTGGGCTAGTCCGGGTTAGATTTAGACACGATGCGATGCATGGTGAGTTGGGTCGGGATATGTTGCGTTTGATTGGGCTAGGCCGGGTTAGATTTAGACACGATGCGATGCATGGTTAAGATAGATGGGGACGGTTTGGTTCATTTAAATTAAATTAAATTTTAAGCTAACCAATAAGTTCAAAAATTAATGTATTTAGCTAGGTTTCGAATATGTTCTAGTTAATCATAGCAGTTAAAAGTTATTTGTAAAAGTTCCCAGTACCACGCAAAAACAAGGATGAGCTTTTGAAAATTTTTTGTCCATGCGCCCTGTAACCCTAATTGGAAAATATTGATAGTTATTGTCTTCATAATTAATGCAACTAAAGTGCATTTATTTTGACATGAGTCGGATCAACACCAATTGAACGGAGACAATAGCCATTATTTTCCTAATTGCTGCTCCAAAAATTTACTTTGGCGTGATCATCATCCGATTATCACTATTGACAGGAGGGCTCAGACGTAATACCTTGCATCTCCTGATAACATCCCAGTGTATAAAATGCATAACTCTTCAATAACAAGTCTCGCACCTCAGTGACGAAAACACAGTTCAAACATTTTAGCCAACGAAATGAATTGGTGCGTTTGTTGATGTGTAAAATCAAATTTCGGTACTCTTTCATGAACAAAAACAAATGCAAGCAACATTTTTACGGATTTCGCATTCTTTGTGAAAGTTAGATTTTTCCTTCAATTTTTTTTTTGCATTTCTTGTGACCATTCAGTAGTACAGCAGCTCTCCTGTATTTCAAGCGAGTTTTCATTTTTCAGACGCTCACTTTGTGTTTCGGAAAGTTTCCAAACGTCAAAGGGATCTCGAGATCACTGAAGAATAAGTCATAAATTGTGATGACAGCGTCCACGTCTGATGCTTTTGATGCGCCTCCGTGATGCGGCGCAGCGCGATGCAAAACTATATACCGCGGATCTTGTAATGTTTCAGCGCGGTGCAAAATTGTATCACTGATCGTGAAATGTTTCAGCGCGGTGCAAAATTGTATCACAGATCGTGAAATGTTTCAGCGCGGTGCAAAATTGTATCACAGATCGTGAAATGTTTCAGCGCGGTGCAAAATTGTATCACAGATCGTGAAATGTTTTAGCGCGGGACAAAATTGTATCACAGATCGTGAAATGTTTCAGCGCGGTGCAAAATTGTATCACAGATCGTGAAATGTTTTAGCGCGGGACAAAATTGTATCACAGATCGTGAAATGTTTTAGCGCGGGACAAAATTGTATCACAGCACGTTGCAACTGCGCTGGGCTGCCCATTCTCCAATGATCAATTCTCCTGCATCAAGTTTGATGAACACTCAGAGTAAAAATTTTTTATTCAAAAGGGATATTCTAACACAGTTGAGCTAATAGTAATTAATAAAATCTATTTGATGATCAACTAGTGATACTAGTACATTTACACCATCTATGCACAAACAAAACAAAGTGAACATGAACGCAGGAATTTTGATCTTTGTACCTTCTTCTACATTGATAAACATCCACGCTCCAAGAGTACGATTTCACGGTTCATCTATTTCTGTCATCAAAGTGAAATTATTATTAGCTTCCACTTCCCAAGCTCCAATAGAATAGAAACCATACAATGACAAAGAGGATATTGATTAAGAAGTCGGAATACGCGTTTAGAGTTTCCAGTTAATCTAAAGAGTAAAAACAACTTGATGTTACACTGGTACTTCCTTCCTCCGTAGCACAGTAAATATCCGCTATGCAACCCAGTTCTCACGTTTGCATCGCGAGCAGCGCACACACGCTCGACATGAGGCAAAAGCGATGATGTATGCACGGCCGTGTTGTCTCACCAGCAACGCTCGCACATCGGCAAGTAAAAGTCAGCGTGTTGAGTTTTAAACATCAACTTTGTTCTCTTAAGCTGGAAAGGCAATGCGAGAGCACGCTTTCAAAAAGACAGCGCGGTGCGCGGCACTAATTCTGTTGTCTGTTACCAGGTCTTATTTCACCCGTTATTGAAGTAACAAGCATATGTTTTATTTCAGAAGCTTTCAAAACACTGGAAATGGATGAGTATATTCCAGAAGCGGTGTTTTTTTAAGATTCAAATGTTCAGTCACCAGGAAAAGAATGTTTTGTTTAGAAAGAAATGCAATAACTGTATAGTTGGTTTTCATCTTCCTAGTTTCAGCCGATATTTGTAGTGTGCACTGTGATATGTAAGGCAACACAGCAAGAGAAACAAAAATAAAATATGGACCCTTATTCGCGTCGATCTAAAGATATAAACCCGTTGTCATTAAAATTGAAACATCAATTCTTCCCTCGTGGAATGATAAATTTTCTATTGACCATTGCGAAAAAAGTGGATTCGTATAGTTTCAAATCATGTCCTAAAAACTCAATCTGGCTCTCTGAACGCCTTGACATTTTCATCATTTGTTCAAGTCTCTGCAGAAGCCACTTTTCTCAGTGTATTTTTCGAGGCACGGCTTCCTTCTACGGAAATGACCTTCTTCGTTTGACAGGGGGGAGAGACTTGACCAGAAGGCGCTCCAAGCAGGACTTTTCTTCAAGCTTGAGACCTTGGTCCTGGTCCACCTGGTAAAAATACCGGCGGGTAGGTACATAGTCAAAGATAACTGCCAGCATTTGCGCAATAAAGCTTGCGCAGTGCATTTCAGCGCAGAAAAGCTATCATCAACTCAAATCGCTGCAGAATTTTAGACAGAGGCCAAGGCTGCCGCGCGGCTGCGCCCAACTGCACCACCACCTCGTAGGGCGCTTGTACCGCGGTCAGTTACAATGGAAAAGTGGATGTTTTTTGCTCAGCTGCTGCGAGCCAACTGAGACACAGAAGCAAGGATGAAAGTCCTAACCTAGATGTTATTCAACACCGTTTGTAATAATTATCTTCCGCTGAGTATTTCCCCAAAATGACGTTTATATATATTACTATGTTCGATGTTCTGCAATTCTTTGATTTGATTTTTACCCAAATAATCGTTCGAAGTGTTCATAAGAAATAGTTCATACTTCACAAAAGGAATAGATCCAACATTTGTCATCGCGGCTGCACCTCCAAGGAAAGTGCTTCTGTGAAGCGGTACGCTAAATAACAATGAGCGTTTATGTTCCTCCGAATGACGGATATAATTGATTGATTATGAATTAGTTTTCGTCTCCCTTTACCACAAGAAAGATGTGCAAGGAGAGGAAAGATGAAGGCACCATTTAGTATGGAGTTTAGAAAAGGTGGAATCTATACACAAAGGGTGTTCCCTCAAGGGATCCCGTGCGCATAGAAACAGTAAGATAAGAAGGAAGAAGAATATGAAAAAGATAAAAAGTTGACGAAGAAAGCTAGAGGTGCTGAAAACCAGGACAGCAGTGAACCGAGAAAAATATTTTCCTCAACAAAACCAAAAGTTTTATTTCAACAAAAAGAACGCCAACCTAACTCTTATCTCAGGACCTCACATTTTCCCCCTGGAAGTGCTGATGCCCAAATGACGGATTTATGAGAGGTACAATGCAGAATGTAAAATTTAGACATCTCTGAAGCAGGTTCATTGAATATCATTCACTGTATTTCTTAGTTCGAACGATCTTCAAGATGCACTATAACACACAAATAGCATTAGTTTGCTGGAATAATAATGAAAACCGATTCGTGAACACGTACTCGTTTCGTCACCATTTCTCCCTTAAGGTCACCAGATTTCCACTTTAGTTCACTAATCCAATTTTTAAATTTGTATAGCGGATACCAAACGATTCAAGATTTCTCATGACAGTTCATCCTCGCCAGCAATTTCTCTTGGCTTTATTTTATCTGTCAGGTGATAGTCGGTTCTCTACTATGTGGTATGACGTTACTTCACTCTCCTGTTGGGCAGTAAATGTCCACACACTTGGAGCATTACTTTCTCCACCTGACCCCAAGAGTTTCCTACTCCTTGGAGCATTACTTTCTCCATCTGGCCCAAGAGTCCCTTACTCTTTGGAGCATTACTCCCTCCATTAAGAAGAGGTGTTGGAGCGGACACGGCGCCCGAGGGAATCGTACTAATCCGTGGAACTGGGCTGCCTCTCAGGGTTCAGTAAGCTCTCCTAAGGCCTTAAGTCCTTATTGAAAATAGACTCAGGTCTTAGAACAAGGAAACGGTGGCGTTTCTGGGTCTCTTGATAAAACTGCTCAAAGCTTTGGGCTGATGCTGAATGATCTGTTGGAGTCACCGATCCGAAGCGCGGAATGTTACCACCCTGATGTCGTTCTTGCAGAGGGGTAGAAAGGCTGACCAAAATTCCCAGTAACTACAACTGGAGCAAAAATTGGTTTGAAATGATGCCATGACTGTAACTGGACGCGATCCAAAACTAAACGGAAAGTAGAGCAATAAGGGACCTCGAAATAGAGTGAGACAACATCGAACAAGAAATGGAAATGGAGATGGAGACAAGTCGGAAGGAAGTCACGGCTAATACTTGAACGGGAAACGTGTGAGTTGCAAAACTGAGTGTAAAATGATACAATGAGACATAAAATTGCAAGGAAACTAAAACTGAAGGTAAATCGTGGGTGATGAAAATATGAGTTACGAAACTGAAAATGACAAGAAACTCTTGTACATGAAAATTAAAACTTGACAGACATTAGATCTACACGAAATTTTTACATCGAATTTCAAACTAAAGCCTAGGATTGGTCTATCATGTGGGCGGGTGAATCCGAATAAAAACTCTCTCTAACAAACTATGAGATTGCGATAATTAGAGCAGGGTTTGAGGGGAAATTGGACCACAGATGAAACGAGATCAGGATTACAAAGTGGATGTGGAATTAGGCAGAGGATTCCTGTAATCCAGAGCGTGTTTGTCCCCACAAATGTCGTGATGCGACGCGCCATGCACAAAGAGCTGATGTAACCTCCGGAATATTCATGCAGGTGAATAAAGAGCTCCACATCCAGGCAGAATATTCATCCGGTGATTGCCTGCTCCCGTGTCACCGGAGACCGAGGCAATCTTCGAGAAATGGCAGCAATTCGTCTCTGAACTCGAACTGAAAAATGCGCTGATTTTCCAGATGTTTTGTAACACGAGGTAGAAAATTTCTTCCATCACCTTCCTAACATCTTCCTAACTAAACACACATTTTGTAAGCCTCTTGCTGATTAATTGCATGTCACATGAAACTTTAATGAACTATGAATGTTTGAACAAAGTGTTAAGTTTTACGACCGTAAAATAGAAATAAACTTGACTATGTGTGTTAATAAAAAAAAGGATTACGAGTCTCAAATGATTATTATAATTATTTATACCATTTTTACCATAATATTAGTTAGTTCAAGATTCCCTAGTCACAAGAAAGGCGATCTCAGGAGAGCGAAGAGAAGAGACCACATAGTATGGGCAGCAGGTAACGGTGAACACGAGGTGGGCACCCACACAGGATATCCTGTGCACAAGAACAAGTAAAGGAAATAACGGGAAGTCAAGACAAAGAAAAGATAGCGGAAAAGGCATTAAAACAGAAAACCAAAGTGGCTATGAGAGCCCGGAGTAGGGAACTGGCCCCAAGAGTTTCCTACACTTGTTTTTCCTACTGGCCTATCTCCAGGGGTAGGCTAACAGTCTCCCACTGGGGGGCGCCAGTCCCGTAGCATAAGATGGACAAAACTAACTAGCCTAAACTTATTACCTATCCCATGCTTTCAGAGGGGAGACTTTATATTGGCCAAAAGCTTCCCAACGCCAGTTAATCTGAAAAATTAAGATCGTGTACACGATGACAGGCAGTTTAACAAACTTTAACCTAAGATTGAGATTGTTGAAATGAACACTTTTGTCTCATTAACTGTGTGATGGAATGGAAAATTAGTCGACAAATAAATGCGATGAATAAAATTGATATAACCGTTAAAATCAGAATGAAGGATTGTGACGCATCCACCCTAGAAGCTACACTTATTCACTAACAAGTATCATTTCACGCCTGGCTAATAAGAGAAGAATAAAAGTGAAAGACAATGCTTGAGACGATCGCCGAAATAGCACCTCTGTCACCTTCTCAAAAAAAAAAAAACTTAAAGCTAAACCTGTTCCATTAGTTTTGATAACACCTACAGCTGACAATCACAACTCATGCTACAAAATATACTGCGGGAACATCATGAAAATCCTAAGTTCTCTAGTACCGTTAAATATGAACGGACAATCTCAGCCCACCCGCCTGAACAAGGCTCGGGAATTGTATACCAAGGGTCACTAGTTACTAAAATGTGCTAAACGTCAATTTTTTCGACTCGCCCTTTCGGTGACTGAAAGCCTATTTACCTGCACCTACGATATCTAAAATCAATGTACCTTGATGAAAAAATGTCTTTCAAATATAATTTCTACGTTAGACAGGCTAAGGCATTCATCATCTTGACGCAGGAGTAGAGCGCTAACTTTCGGACAAGTCGAGGGTTCAATCCTCAGCATTTGCGCAGAATATTTGCGAGGTCAAACGGTTCCTCTGGTGTTGAAAGAAATCAAGGTGAGAAAAAAGTGTGTATGATATAATTTTACTAAACGATTATACCTGTCACTTCTTTCCCACGAAAGTGAGGGTGTAAAATAAACAGTAAACGCCAAAAAATAGAACAATAAAATCAAACTACAGATTGAACAAGAATAAAAGTTCACTTTGTTTATATATTTTAATCAAGAAAGATGCCAGTGCACTCCGTACGTGTAGCATGAACAGAGCCCCACTCGCACACGTGCATGCGCGAGTGTATAAGGCGCAGGACCAGAATTTGAGGAATTCAATTTAAAATCCGTCACTCTCCAGTCCTTAGACACACTTTCCATTTCGGGTCAGAGGCTGAATTCCGATCGGATTCGTGGCTGCGCAGCAAAAATTCTATAGCAGTTTTTCAGAGCAATAAATCTATTGGAATCTCGAAAGGTTTTTGGCGTAAAATTTTCCGAAAGTAACAGAGCCAAGCGAACGATTGGTTCACAGTTCAGGAGCAAACTATCGGGCCAGTCTGCAGCAATGGACCGAACCAAAATGTAGTCCGGATCTCGATCCACCATGCTCGGAATGTTCTTATTTCTCAGATGGTTATTTTTTTGAAGCACTGCTGCCCTGGAGCTAGCAAACATTTCGCGTCTTGTCAGCATTTCTGCTCCTTTTTATAAATAAAAGTGCCCAGATGAGACACTTTTATAAATAGAAGTCTCAAATGAGATCACTATTTATTTAGGACAGTCGATGAACAAAAATTTCTGGAACGTTTCGACCTCCAGGGTCATTATCAACCTAAAAACAAGTAGAAAAACTAGTCAAATGTGAAATTTACATCAATCATGAAAAAAGAAAAGCAAAAAAAACACAAAAGGAACAAAATAAAAAAATTCAATATTAAAATGACAGCTATAGAGGAAAAGCTGATTGCATTTCATTTAAAACCGGTTTTTCTTTTAAAATGTGGAGAGATTCTAAAATGCGGAGGTTTATTTGGTTTGATGCAGTGTAAATTACTCTAAAATCGCCTAATTTAACAGGAATGTCACACTTCTCTGCGTGAGAGCGAACTGAAGAGTGGGAAGGTGTGAAAATTAACTGATTAGTTCTAAAACTCCTGCCGGCACTGCAACACGAATACTGAGGGCTCGAGTGGTCGAGCCCACGTACTCAGACGCACACTGTGCGCAACTATATTTGTAAATAACAGATGAGAGCACACCTTTAGAAGTTTTATCTTTAAAACTGAAAAAAGATCCTATTTAATACGTATTGGTTAACACTAATTTAAAATCAATCAGCGGAAAATGTTTCGAAAGAAGAATGACAAGGTCTTTTTTAAGTTTCTCCGATTGGTGACGGAAAAACGGAAATGTGAAAAAGAGTTCCTTTTTAGAAGCGGTAGGTAGAGTTATATCGGTAAAGGTGAAGGAAAGCCATTGTTGCTAAGAAAAACCTTTAAAAATTCAAATTCCTTATGCATAGTTTCAAATGAAGAACACACACGATAGGCCCTAGACAACAATGTTTTGATGCTATTTCATTCGAAGGAGAATGTACAAAAACTAATTCCTAACCCAGTAAATGTTTATTTACGGAAAACAGAACTTTGAAACCTACCCTCTTCCGATGTCGTAGTAGCGTCTAAAAATGGGAGGCAATTATTCTTTTCGGTCTCCATAGTAAATTTGATGTTAGGAAGTCGCGAGTTCAAAAATTCCTTTTACAATTAAACTTTTTTACAGTTAGACTCTTTTTTACAATGAGACTTTCATGGCAAACAATTTTTTTTCAAGCAGACATTTCGCGTCCATGTTTCGTGACATCAGAGTCTGACTTTGACCGTATTTTCTGCGCTGAAATTGAAATTACACTGGATTACGTTGTTAAAGGAAATCAGGAATAATGATGGCATAATACTGATGATGAAACTAAGAATAAAACACAACCTGCTCCGCACACGTAATGCAGAGCATAACGTGCAATGAGAGTCAATTTCATCTGTTACTACGCTAAAACCAGTTCGAGATCATGTTTTGCACATTGAGATAGAAATATTTCTTCAATTTATACCATCATTACCGTTCACTCTACCTAAGTAGTTGCTGAATTACGCCCATGCAACCAAATTTCGAGTCTCGGTTGGCCCAGCTCAGTTAGGTCTGGGAGAAAAAAGTCGACGTGTTCAAAAAATTTGGCATTCAATTAAAATTAGTGTAGGCCTCTCTGACCTCAACAAAGGTGTTGCCAAGAGATGAAGGAGGAAAGCACAATTCAGTATGGAATTGAGAGAAAGTGGAACCTATGCACACTGTGCGTTCCCACACTCTGCACATAGAGAAAACATGATTGAAAGAAGTTATTAAACAAAACAAAATTTAGAGAAGAAAGTAAGTAACACTGAAAAAAGGACAGCAATGAGCAGAAAAAGATGGTCCTATAGCAAAACAAACCTTTTTCATTTCAACAAACGAAAGGTCAACCTGACCTTCAGCTCCAGCGCTAATTCTCAAAGAAGAGCTGTATGCTCCCAAAGATGCAACAGCTGTGTGCTCCCAAAGATGCAACAGCTGTATGCTTCCGAAGATGCAATAGCTGTATGCTTCCAAAGATGCAACAGCTGTGTGCTCCCAAAGATGCAACAGCTGTGTGCTCCCAAAGATGCAACAGCTGTGTGCTCCCAAAGATGCAACAGCTGTATGCTTCCAAAGATGCAACAGCTGTATGCTTCCAAAGATGCAACAGCTGTGTGCTCCCAAAGATGCAATAGCTGTGTGCTCCCAAAGATGCAACAGCTGTGTGCTCCCAAAGATGCAACAGCTGTATGCTTCCAAAGATTCAATAGCTGTATGCTCCCAAAGATGCAACAGCTGTGTGCTCCCAAAGATGCAACAGCTGTATGCTCCCAAAGATGCAACAGCTGTGTGCTCCCAAAGATGCAACAGCTGTATGCTCCCAAAGATGCAACAGCTGTGTGCTCCCAAAGATGCAACAGCTGTGTGCTCCCAAAGATGCAACAGCTGTGTGCTCCCAAAGATGCAACAGCTGTGTGCTCCCAAAGATGCAACAGCTGTATGCTTCCAAAGATGCAACAGCTGTATGCTCCCAAAGATGCAATAGCTGTATGCTCCCAAAGATGCAACAGCTGTGTGCTCCCAAAGATGCAACAGCTGTGTGCTCCCAAAGATGCAACAGCTGTGTGCTCCCAAAGATGCAACAGCTGTGTGCTCCCAAAGATGCAATAGCTGTATGCTTCCAAAGATGCAATAGCTGTATGCTCCCAAAGATGCCACAGCTGTGTGCTCCCAAAGATGCCACAGCTGTGTGCTCCCAAAGATGCAATAGCTGTATGCTTCCAAAGATGCAACAGCTGTGTGCTCCCAAAGATGCAATAGCTGTGTGCTCCCAAAGATGCCACAGCTGTGTGCTCCCAAAGATGCAATAGCTGTATGCTTCCAAAGATGCAATAGCTGTATGCTCCCTAAGATGCAACAGCTGTATGCTCCCAAAGATGCAATAGCTGTATGCTGCTGAGGAGCTGGAAAAGATGAAAGCATAAAATGATAAAAATTAAAGGAAAACTGCAGAAATTTTGTTGAACCACAGACCGGCCGCTCCAGAAGAGAGGAGAACTGTGGGAAGAGGGAATGTTAAAATTCCCGACAAAATTCACAACAGATTAAAGAACAACATACCAACTACAAAATCAAAAGCCTGCTACAAAAACAAGCCCTTCATACACGTCTTACTACAAAATCACACTCCCAGACCATCCCGGTCTACAAATCCTGCAGTGGCAGTCTCCTTCAACAAAAGCAGACTCCCACACCTACTCCTACTAAAAACGCAGACTTCCAGAGAAAATGCTGATTCGACCTTGAACATGTATATGTAGATAGCAAAGAGGATCATATTTCTCAACACGTGCACCACGAGATGGGTTAAACTGATTTTTAATTTTCAACTCAAGTTTATAGTAAATTGATGTAAGCAATTTTGAAAATAGCAAACATTAACTGACTGGATCGTGCCTTCATTTAGCGTCAAGTATTTATAAAAATTGAGTTTGTGACTACTGGACGGCGAGTATCTTTTCTAAAACTTCCGGGTACACAGGCGGCTCACAGTTTAGTTTAGTCGTTAGTTTTAGCCTCCCTACCCGCAGCAACAAATGCGATCCAAAGAGAGGAAGGAGGAAGGCACCATTTAGTATGGAGTTAAGGAAACGCGGAATCTACGCAGAAAGGGCATAGAAACAGCAAGTTGGGAAAGAAGATTATGAAACAAGATCAAAGTTGAAGAAGGAAGTAGTAGGTGTTGAAAAACAGGACAGCAGTGAACCGATAAAAGGGTGGTCCGTAACAAAACAAAATCCTATTCTACTGCAACAAAAGGAAAGCCTACCTAACCTTTAGCTCGGGCCCTCACATAGCCCCCTGGGAGCGCCAATTCCCATAGATACAATAGTTGTATCCCCCTGAGGGGCAGGCGGCTCACATCGCGACCGACGTGATAATAAGCAAAGAGAACGACCGATGGCGTCTGTCACTAAACTGTGATCTGAGTGATACTCGGGAACCGTGCGCAGGTCTCGAGAAGTACCGAGTCTTTAAAATAGCATTAACAACCTACACCCTAAAGGGAGGGAAGATGAAAAAAGTCCGTGCACGTTTTCCAAAGATAATTGACAATGACATTGATGACATAGTAGACAATGACAATTTTCCGAAGATAATAGTAAATGACATTAATGACACAGTAAACATTGACAATTTTCCCAAGAAAACAGACAATGACTATTTTTTAAAGATAATAGACAATGACATTAAGCACCTCTGCCGAGTAACATTTAACTATAAAGTATTCGCTCCAATTTGACCTTTCACAAAAATTAACGAAAAATTATTTAATTCCAAAGGTAGTTCGCTGGCTTGAGTTGAACATTCCACAATACTATGCCGAAATATCGGTCTGAAACGGGATTTATCATTACACATAATAACACGCTGTAATATGAGACCACCGGTTCATTCGTAAAGTGGACATCAGATTAGTTTCAAACTCTATGACCTCACAAAACGAGTCTTTTAGAATGACTGAAACGAGAAATCGAAGTACAATCGGTGCCAGACAGAAGCGCAAACAAGACTCAGAAAGGTCCAGCTCGATGAGCTGACAGACTGAAGTCAACAGAAAAATATGCCGTATCAAAACTTGGCACTCGCCATCTGGCGTCGAGAAATTGTTGTGTATTTCTCATCACAGAAATCCGAGCCTATCGTCCCGGGGAAAAATAGAACTTTGGGTTACAATTTAGGAAGGCCTTGTTGATCAACCCGAGGCTTCGGTACGGCTCATCCCTGTGCGCTCCTCCGCCTCAAGCCCACAGGTAAACAAGCAAGACCACACGGCCCTTTGAGGGCTTGCGCCGGAAGAAGAGACTTCCAGTCGACCACAAAACGACTTTTTGATGTTCAAAAAGATGACAGTCTTCTTGAGAGCCTTGCCTGTTTAGAGAAAATGAAACATTTGACTCATTTTGATCGTGATGAGTTTCTGGTGTTCGGCAATATACGTGTGTGTACAAACAGCATCGTCCCTACACACGTTCTGTTTTAAACAAAGAACTGACCTTTGCAAAGTATTGGCACTTAATTTTCGACTACGTTGTTGAGTTTGAATTTCAGTGACAAGGCTTTGATTGAAATTTTCAGCCCCCTTAAGGCACTTGCCAACCCACTGAGGCGCTGGAATGGATTACTTGGGAATTTATGCAAAATTGATCTTTGGGTAAAAATAAATTATAGAATTTAGAGAAAATACTCTATGAGGCGCATCCCAGTGTAGTGAGGCGCATCCCAGCGCAGTGAGGCGCATCCCAGCGCATTGAGGCGCATCCCAGCGCAGTGAGGCGCATCCCAGCGCAGTGAGGCGCATCCCAGCGCAGTGAGGCGCATCCCAGCGCAGTGAGGCGCATCCCAGCGCATTGAGGCGCATCCCAGCGCATTGAGGCGCATCCCAGCGCATTGAGGCGCATCCCAGCGCAGTGAGGCGCATCCCAGCGCAGTGAGGCGCATCCCAGCGCAGTGAGGCGCATCCCAGC
>JACJUY010008416.1:4335-17895 GCA_014220935.1 Platorchestia sp. MABIK | reverse complement strand
CTACCGTGTAAATCAGATTTTGAATTTTTTAATTGCAGCTTTGGATCCAAAAATATTGTATTACGTTTGTGAGCATTTAGTTTGGGATCATTTTGGTCATGCCGTGGTTTTAGGTTCCTCAATACGGTTTCAGCTATTTTTGCGTCTGCTGTATTTCCGCCACAGAGCTAGTCATTGCAATTTGAACATCATCTGCATACATATAGATTCGTATATTGGAAGGCATAGGAGGGAAATCGTTAATGAAAATAGAAAACAATAGCGTACACCAAATTTTTTTTGAAGGATTGGGGACAATTCGTTATCAAAGCGAACTGCATGAGATCGATTTGATAAGTAGCTTTCAAACCAGTGTGTCTACTCCTAAGTTAAACATTTTTCGTAAAAGTTGCTGATGTTGGATGCTATCAAACGCTTTCGAAAGATCTAGCAGCAGCAAGATTGTTACATTTTTTTCATAGAAATCATTTTATATTTTTTTCAGTGATATTAAGCAGAGCGTATTTAGTGTTGGTGTTTTTCCTATAGGCATATTGAGTACCATGAAGTAAATTTGATTTGACGAAGGGAGATGACGGTTGATTTGTTCCCCCTTCCTCCAATATTTTGAACATAACAGGTGAAAGACTTATAGGCCTGTAGTTTGATGCTTTTTAAAATCACCAATTTTATGCAACGGTTAAATAATGGAGTACTTCCATTGGTCGAAGAGCTTATTAGTTGCTATTGATGTATTAAAAATTGAACGAACCATTGGAACTGTGACTGGGAAGCTGTCTTTGATACATAGAAAGCTGATGCCATCATGTCATACTATCTTTGTATTTTTCAATGCGTATAAAATTCTTCACAACTGTGGTAAATTGACAGGACGTGGTCTCCACCTAACACCAGCCGATGTAGATGCAGTGGGGCTCAGATTTTCAACTGACTGTGATTTGGATTGGTTTTACAGGCTACATTGAAAACTTGAGCTCCTACTTTTGAAAAGAATGAGTTGAAATACGTGTCTGTTTCCAAGAGATTTTCACAATTACTTATGCAGTCTTAGTGTTTATTTTGGGCTACCTCACGAATGAAATCCCACGTTCGTTTCCAGTTATTTTTTGTCGTTAATTGTTCCTGGTGAAATAATTTGATTTTTTATGTCTCTTTTCTTGCATCTTGTATTTCTTGTAAAATGTACTGTTTGATCTTTTTTGTATTCACGCAAGAAAGTTTTCTTCATTCTGCTCAGCTCTTTAATTTCGTCTGTAATTGAAACCGTGCGTTGTGGTGCGCATTTATTTAGAGCTGCTGTAAAATTTTCATTTAAAATTTAAATTTATGTGTCAAAATCATCAGATTGTAACACGTTATGAAATTCGGCAGACTTGTTTAGAAGTGTTTTATGAAATAATTCCGCTCAGTAGTGACTTTTAAAGCAATATCATATAACTTTAATTCCTTCTTTCCTTCGCATTTTTGATTTGACATTTTTAGAGTGGTGATAGGAAACAGAGGGGGATATCATTGTACTGAGTTTCGTCTAAGTGTTCGTGATTGCCAAATCGAGAAGAGTTTTGAGATTAGTTATACGACTTGATTTTTGACCATTTGGGATAGGTTTAGTTAGTACAATAGATTATTTAGCTGAGGGTTTTTATTCGTCAATCGATGTTCAAATCTCAGAAAGCAAAAAATGACTTCAGCCGCTAGAATTTCTTTCAAAATTTTCTCAAAAAACTCTTGTTTTTGGACGTAGGGGGGTGCCTGTTGCTGATGGGTGCCTGTATAGGGTGGCGATGATGATAGATTTGTGTTCATTGTGTTTTTGCTTCTTTTGAAAATCATTTCTAAGCCTTCACAAACTTCATGTTGGAGTTATGTAGAGATGTTGAGTATATTTATTTTACGAAAATCAAAGATCAACTACCTCAGCTATTTTAACACCATAGTAGCAGTATAACACGTCATCGAATTATTAAAAAAGAACTTTGAGTTCGTGAATCAAACTAGGTTTCGGAAATATATAAAATGACTATTCATTCAATACTTTGTGCCGTCCAATTTACCGCTTAGATTACGAGCAGTGATTTGTTTTATTTTGATGTAATCTTTATTATGACACTTTTTAGAGGCAGTAAAATTGGTTTTTCGTGTGGACTCTTCCGTGGATTCATCGATCTTGTCAATGTTGCCTAGGGTGTTAGGTCTGGCGTCGGCTATGTTTGAAATACTTCTATACAGCTGTGCAACAGTATTTGATCAAGATGGTGTGACCGCAGTCTAATTTCTGCTCTGTGCGACGACATGGGCACTATAGTGATCGTCTTTTCGATAGAGCATTAGTGGAAGGTTATTAATTATTAACTCAGGCGAGCAAGGGATCGCCTGCTGTCTTCCAAACACCATGTTCTTTTTCATCGACGATGAGAATTTTTTGTTTGTCACATTTGAAATCATTTGTGGTATGAGGTCCCTATGTTTATTTATGAGCTTCGGCAGGTCACCGCTGTTCTGTCAACCAACTAAGTATAGTATTTTCGTTTGCTATGCGCTCTGTTTTGATTGCGGTTTTTAAAGAATTGTAATTTCATTTTGAAATTGCATGTGTGGTGAGCAGGTGAGCTACTACATGAAGGAGGCGTGGTTCATCGGCTTTGATGGGAAACGGCTCTATTTTCATTAAATGTTTTAATTTATCCGAGGTAGAACTCATGCGTCCACAAATGGGGCTTGAGACACTTTTTGTTCGACTTTTCACGTAATTAGAAGGTCTAGACTGGGCCAGGAATTTTTCAAAATTTTCATTTTCTTGGCTTTGAATGGGCTGCATTGACGATTTCTGGTAGAGGGTGATGATTGGTGATGATTACGCAAGCGGTTGAGTGGTGGCAAATTTCGATTGAAATCATCAATTTTCTCCTCTTATTGATTTTAATGCTCCCGTCCACGTGGTTGGATGTTCATGATTCACACTCGTACATGAGAAAGGCATGTCACACACTGTATTTGTAGCAATGACAACTTATTTTTTGTTCGTACGTTGCAATAATCAGAGGTAGAGTAAGGAGAGTGTTTATCATCACTACAAGGGCAATGATTCCCGTTGCTAGAGGCTTAACTTGAAAATGTTATCGAACTAGAAGAATTATTCAATTGATTTGAGTATTCAGTTATTCATGTTACCATTCTCGAAATCAACATTTTTGAAATAGGGGTTAAATAGTGAAGTGAATCTTAGAGTCGATCAAAGATCAATTAGATAAAGGAAGTGGTGCGTTTCATCTCTTGTACTTGACCAAGTGCTGACATCATTGCAGACCTCTCTATCATTTACAGCACTAGTTCGAAGCAGAATAATTTTTTAAATAATTTTTTTGCACAAACCTGACACCCTGTGAAATGGCTGATCCCTGCAGACATTTACTACATGGATACGAGAAATGGCATGTTCGGACATGGTAAGTTCTTTGATCTTAGTGAGGCCAGAAGACGAGAGCTTAAATCTCGGAAGCAGATGATGTAATTTTTGAATTGATACATTCGGTCAATTGTGTCAAGAACGCCATCGAAACGTTCGAAAGTCATGGTTTTAATTTCACACGAGGCATCAACGTATTTTTTTAACAGTTGTGAGAATGTTGTCTCTGACAAGAAAGGTGTCAAGAAGTTCTTTGTAGTTTGATTTGAAACATTGAGTTGTCTAAGCCGGGATCTCTGGCGTAAGATCAAAAGAACCTACATGCGAATTCAATTTGAAAAGTTGTTCTATTATGAGCTTCATATTTGAAGCGGCAGAAGAAATCGGAATGGACTTGGAGGTGCCGCTATTTTGATGTTCGAATTAAATGAGACGCAGTGAGAGACAGGTTATTGTTTGCCCAGCGAAAAATTTAAGACACTGAAATTGGCAGCGGGTGCAAGCTTTTGTCAAAGGTAGGATTCATACTTGTAATGCGTTGCGCAGAAAAATTAGGGCTATAAGTTTGGCTCGTTACCTGAAGGGCTTTGATACTACAAACGTCCAATCGGTTGATGCTAATTAGATAATACGGATTTACAACAATTGCATCATGAGAATTACAATTCTACATCGAATCCGATGTCTAAATTGTAAGCTTACTGTGTGTCACATCTGTTTTATAAGCTTTGAGCTAAATTTATACATTTTTACTCATCGCAAGCTTAATGTTTTGTTGATATTTCACTGTTGTTATTTGATGCGTTGCTTGATATTTTTGACTTCTCCGACGATTGATCTTTTCCGGCGCAGTTCGAACCGGGAAGTTGAGTGTCCTGAGCACGTGCTGAGATTCGCTTCGGGTACGTCAGTGGTTGGTGTTGAAACTCTACATATTACTTGAGACGTTCCTTGAATTCTTGCAAGCGGCGCTTGGGAGATTTTACCAATGTCGGTTAACTCTGATTTTGTAGCCAGCACTGGTGATGCTTTAGGGGTAGTGAAGCTATTCCTGATACCAAACTTCTTGACCGTCTGAGATGCCTCAGCCAACATGAGCTCATTAGGCCCTTGAACAAAGGATTTTACGTGTGAGGCTTTTGCATATCCACATTTCCGCTTTATGCTTGGTGCAGAGGTGTTCCGCTCTTTAGTCAATATTTTATACTGAGCTGTACTGGAGGATGTTGGTCTGAATACTTGAGATTGTTGTATATGGATTCATTGTGCATTTATATTGTGGGGTACATGGATGGAGATGAAGAAAAATTAATCTTGTTAACTGAGTAGCAGTTTTTAGGTGGTCAACTACCAACTTGTCTAAAAGGATAGCTATTGAAGTGTAAGCGAGGGCTAGCTGCTCGTTTAGATTCAAAAACAAAAACACACACCGCCTTCCAAAGTTCTAGGGAAAGAAATTGTTTGCTGAAAGGCGGCATGGCGGGGGACAGGGAAAGAAAAGGGCATGGCTTTTTGTGAGAACGATTGTCTTCTCAGCGAGGATTGGCTTTCTTGACATTCGTTGGTCTTGGTGCATTCTTTTTTCAATCTATAAAACGATGAAGTAATAGACATTTCGGTGCAAATGTAGCTTTCGGAAGTGAGAGAAGAAAATCAGTTCATTTGTCTCTGAAAATTTTTTGGCTTACTTAAATTGAAGTAGATGCAAAATTTTGGATTGAGAGCTAAGATTTTCGGAGCGCTTGTGAAAAGGTTGAAACGAATGATTTCTCACTGAAATAAATGAGATTGCAACGAGTGAAAAATAAGAAATAAGTTTCAAAATGTAGGACAGAAAGTAAAAATGTAATAGGGGCAGGCGGACAAGAAGCGGCTCAGTGGTGGCTGGATGCCTGCGGTTGAACATTTGGTTGCTGTTGAACCAGGCTCGCTCGCGTGTTTTCGCTGATCTGCTCGGGAAAATAGCATTTCAACTCACCATTAGAAACTTGCTATAGGAAGCCGTTCAAGAGACGTGGTTTTTCTGAAGTTTAACTCAAATTGTAAAATAATTCGTTATCTTTGAATGCAGAGGTCTATTTGACACTATGCATAACACAGTTTTTTCAAAAATATCCCGACCAATTTCATTTGAGTTCTTTCTAGGAACAAAAATTTTTCATCTCCCACATTTAACGTCACTAGTTGACCAAATCGGCAATCGAGAGGACAAGTTTATTTGCTGAAGGAGTAATTGGAACAATTTTCGTGCATCAGAAATCGATTATGCATGACAAAGACATTTAACATATCATATGTTATTTACAATAACAGAAAAGAAGTGCACAACATTTAACACTTTAATTTATCTTTTTAAACATGCTAGTTTACTATTGTGCGTTGCATTTTGTTACGGCGCTGATTATCGCGACACTTTTGTTTCCATTTTGGGGGTGAGAGTGATACGCAAACGCGGAGAGGAGGGGAAGTTAGCTTGCGGTTCGTCACAGCGCGAGGGCCGCTAGGCAGCTTCAAGGTGACCAGAGTAATTTTACCTAAGCCCCATCTCTTTTGCACGTTAAAAAGATTAAAATTAAACACGTTTTGAAAATGTTTTCAGTACAGTAACCGTTTGAAACGGTAAGGAGCATAGAACAAAATTTGCAGAGCTGACTTAATCCTTCAAAAGTAATCCTGATTCCTACTAAAAAGAATTTTCTTTCAAAAGTTGTGTGGAAAACTTAAATAATTCATTTAAAAATGGAACAATTTATAAGATGATGAATGTCAAATGTTTGGTGAAACAAGGTTACCGTTCTTGAAATTCTATATTTAGAAACATAGTTAAAAAAGTTTGTCCTCAACCCGTAGGAGATGCTTATCAGAAAACCTGCGACATGTTAGTTTTTTTTGCTCCTGATACATTCACATTAACAATAATCATAATCCATTTCGAGTTTGACAGCGTCATTTAATATTCCCGTGGTATTCACTAAAATACTGAAAAAATTATGTTCATCGTTTCACGCCAATATACATGTAGTTTGCAGAGTATCATTTTTCAGGTCTTCACTGGGAATCACACATAGTGCTTACTTCTGATGTCTTCTAAGTTCGCTTCCGTTCGCTCTCCAAATGCCGCACATAAGACGAATGAAATATCATTTCGGTAGTAATCGTAAAAACTCTGTTGCCCCGGTAAAGTCGATGCTGATATTATCAGTAATTACAGACTGGGATGAAAGGTGTGCAATATAATTTCGTTATCCAAACGTTTAAATTAATTACTTCATTGTTACTATGCCTTGTGAAGGTTTTCTATTAACTCACGTGTTTCTTTTTCACCAATGGCAAATAAATGGAATAAAAGAAATTCTAAAGTTAAGTGACATAAAGCAAGCTAATCTCAATCAGACAATTATAAATGAAAAACGGGCTTGTTTGGAGAACATTAAAGTAATTCAAAGAGACTAAAAATGTAACGAATAAGTCTAATCAAGGACTCCCTTCAACAGTCAGAACAACAAAACCGGGAAAATCAAATGAAGAGATGCTTCAGAGGAGTAAAAAAGTGATCGTTCTGAATCTGACATGAGTGACCGATATTTTTCAATAGAGACAGTGTTCACTATACTTTCCACGAACTTGATTTGCAACAGAACCGTAAACAAATATCAAAGGAAGCTCTATCTGCAGAAACAGCTTTTCTCTTTAACGCAATGGACAAATTCAAAACGATTTGCGCTGAAATTGTTTTTACTCGCAGCCGTCTAGGTTCGGTACCCAAACCCAACACCGTCTTTAATGATGAGATAAAATTTGACTCAAGACAAAAGCACAACTCTCACAATGATCGTATGGGGTCTGAGTCGATTGATATCGAGAGCATGGTGAGCACTTGAAGACAAGGCGCGGCTTCATTGATGGTGTGAGAAGACGTAGCTGCTGCAGGAATAAACCCTTCGATTTTGAATTGTCATTGGATCAAAATCAACTAAAGAAATCACTGATTCCTCAGTCAGTGGGTGTCGTTATAAACCAGGCTAAAAACAATCAAAAAAGCAAAAATCTTCATTTCAATAGTGCTCAGCAACCCCTCATAGATCAAGGAAAATATGTACGACAGCGGTTGTCGTCTAATGTTCCTTCTATGATTTCAAATTAAAACACTGGGGGACAAAAATCTACTTTATGTTGATTGCCTATACTTTGAAACATGTTCCTGGGTAAATTGAAGTAACTGATTTCAAAGATGGCATGAGTTATTTTCTTTCTGGTCAAGTTTTCTTCCGATGAGTTACCTAACATTTACTACCGGCAAAATATAGGTAGACCACCTGTTTAAATTCTGAGAAAGTTCTAAACCATGGAAAATTAATGTAAATCAAAACCTATCACAAATATGCAGAACTAATTTATAATTGCTTTTAGTTATCATGGCAAACACAACGTGGATTCATCAGTTGCTTTCTGAAGAATGACAGATTTTTTTCGGGCAGGAACATGCGTTACCTCTAGAATATTGCTTCGCTGTGCAGTCTCGCTGAATACTCCAGCAATAGCCGGCCATCATGTGAACGTCCCAGCGATTTTGATATCGATCAACCATGATTTTGAACTCCTTGGGAAAGCGTTTACCCTGCTCATCACTCACGCCTCCCAAGTTTGCCGTATATGATTAAATACATGATCAAGAAATTCCCCTTAATGCTCATGTTGCAACCTAAGCCTGGAAACTCTACATTAAAGATTCAACTAGCTCTTAATATTCCTCTGATTCCCCGTTTGCAGAAAGTTCCTTGCGACAGATTCTAATGCTCAGCATGTATTTTTCTCGATATCAGTCAGAGATTCAGTAAAATCTCGACTTTGATCAGATTCCTAATTTAACGGCCGCCGAAAATACCTGCTTTGAATTTTTCTGTCGTTACACCGGGGAACGCGTCAAATAGATACTTGGAACAGTCACTGTCAGTATTGAGCACCATGACGAACTGTTTCATAAGTCCTAGCTTTATATAAACGGGCGAGAAAACAACTTTTTCACTTTCCACTTGGGGATCATGAATGATGTTCTTTTCCCAACATTGTAGTTTACCCTAACTGGCCATTCTTCTGAATCCAGTGTCTGTCTGTTGTCTTCTGTCCCGGAGGCAACTAAAGCAAGGAAATTTTGTGTAACCACTTTGCCGTCCTAAAAAATAATTGAAAATTTTTAGATGAACTCAAATCATCGATTAGTGTACTTCATATTTGAGTAGCTCCATTAATGTTTTTATGTGTTCATATTTTTCTTCAATGTGTACTGAGTGTCCTCAGCACAGAGTGTCGTGGGTACTGCGCCAAAGATGTTACATATTAAAAGTAAGGCGGAAATCGCTTCATTTAAAGTCATTTTTATTAAAGAGAACAAATACAACTGAACGTTTCGGACTAACAGTCCATGTCCAGCAGAATCTTTGTGAAACAAAACGAAAAGAGAAATAATTAATTCACTAATGAAGTATTTATAAAAAGTTTAAACTTTGAAAAAACATGAACAACAACGGTAAAATACATAAAAAATATGAAAAAAGTTGAAGGAAAGCTCAGCAACTGAACTATGAGTTGGCAACTCGAAGCGAAAAAGCACTTTGAGTGTCATTCAGAGGAGGTTTCATTTTGTATATATGCAAAGATTCGAGAATGTACAGATCTCTTCTGCAAGAGGTACTGGCCAAGATTTTAAAGTCGTTTAGGTAGACCGGAACATTGCACTCTTCTGCGTGAGATCTAACGGAGGACAGTGGGGGGACCCAGGAGGAAGACTAGTTCTGCAACTTCGCCCAGCGTGCTCGGAAACTCTAGTGAACAGGGTACGGCAGGGAGAACCAATGGACCGCGATTCACAACGTGAACAACTGTATTGGTACACCAGAAATGAACACAGTGAGGGTGACAGTTTGTCTTTGAATCGGAATAGAGAACCGATTGTAAAATTAGTCACAAGAATCACTTGAATTTTAGTTGTGGGAAAAACTTATTAATAAGGGATTTAATATCCTCGCTTAGTTTCAATGACTGATGGCCAAAATATGTAAACTTCACAAAGAGAGCTTGTTGAGTACAAGATTGAACAGATTGAGAGTTATCATTAATTTTTGACAGAAATTAATAAAAAAACTTTTTACACCCGAAGACGGAAATCTGTCTTGACAAAATACTGTCATAAAAAAATCGATCTCTGTATAAGTATTGAAAGTTAGAACACACATTAAACGCTCTATGGACGAGAGAACGAATGCCGCAAACCTTAAAATTGTATGAACCAAAGCTACAAAGACTAGTCCCAAGCCCAGAAAAAGTTTCTTTCGGAAAACAGAGCACTGAAAAGTATTGCCAACTCTCTTTACACAAGCATCAAGAAACGGTAATCTATGGTTGTCTTTGTCTTCCCTAGTAAATCTGAGATTGCTATGACGAGAATTTAAATATTAGAGGAAGAGGTTAGCATGACCCTTATCCCTGAATATAACAAAGGTGTCATCAACATTACGTTTGTTAAATACAGGCCTAAGCACAAGAGGACATTTTATGAACCGATTTGATCGTGGTGGCACAGAAAAATATATTAGCCCCCCACTGTCCTCTTAGATTTCACGCAGAAGAGTGCAATGTTCCGGTCTCCCTAAACGCTTTTTAAATCTTGGCCGGTACCTCTTACAGAACAGATCTGCGCATTCTCGAATCGTTGCATATTTACAAAATGAAACATCCACTGAATGACACCCATAGTGCTTTTTCGCTTCAATTTGCGAATGCGAACACATAGTTCAGTTGTTCAATTTTTCCTTTACCTTTTATTTTTTTCCCGTTGTTTTTTTCGTGTTTTTTTAAGTTTGAACTTTTAATAAATACTTCATTAGTTAATTAATTCTTCCTCTTTTCGTTTTGCTTTACAGAGATTTTACTGAAGATGGACTGTTAGCCCGGAACGTTCAGTTTTATTTGATCATTTTTAATAGAAATGACTTTACGTGTGGCGATTTTCGTCTTGCTTTTTATTCTCTAACTTAGAAGCATAAATGCTGGAGTTATTTCAGATGTTGCCTGTATGTAATAAAACACGTTTCAGACTCCGCTTAGCGTGATCTATTAAGAGGTGCAACTCATTCGGATCACAACCTGTAGCTCCCATCACCGTTACTAATCCATGAATTTCACATCAGTTGACAAAGTTGAATTTAGAATCAAAGAATGTAAGAGGTTATCTTCTCTGTTGCGATAGAATATTACCTTTGCGTCCATTCCCAGCAAGTTTTTCTCTTTCAATCGTGAGGTTAACAATTCTATCAGCTTTTTGTTCGAACCTAGATCTTGAACTAAATCACTGAGTTACTAAGTAAAAGAATAATAAGATTGCTGCTAATTAATATCTGCAACTTCCCCCTGAAATTACTTGTAGAGGATTCTGATCATGATCGATCTTCCACATCGGGATCGGACTTGAAGATCGGAAGCGCGAGTCTTGCAAATTGTAAGTCCGATCCCGATCCCGGCGAGGGCGACCCTGGCTGCCGAGAATTTCGAGACCTGGTCTTCTTGAAGGGCGACCTTCCCTTCCTCAGGAAAGCCCACGAGGTGGGGGTGAACGAGCAAGACGAGGTCTGAACGGGGCGATTCGCACAAAAGGACAGATAGCGTCGCCTTTGTTACATATAATGTAATTAAATTAGATAGAGTTTAATGGAGTCAGTAGAGTAGACATGTCGCTATATGGTATTTGAAATATAAATAAAAAAAAATTAAATTTAAAAACCATCGATATTATACTATAAATACTCATCCTATACTCATATTGAATTAAATTGCTTTAAAAACCGGGGATCGCTGTTAAAACGTTAGGATCTGAAGCTCAGGATCGCTTTAATTTTTTGGCGGCGAGATCGGAAGGTCTAATTCGGAATTAGCCATTGACCGGGATTGGAAGTTCGGGATGGACTAATATTTGGAGGATCGATTCCCACCACTGTTAGAACATCATCTGAACGGGGCACAGGTCTGATGCTGAATTTAGACTAGGCTATGTCAAAAACTGACGAAATTTACCAGTGAAACCGACAACATCAGTGTAAGGCAGAAGTACCAGTATGGGACATGGTCTCATCACCCGAGCTGAATCCCCTAGGTTACATTCTTAGTCGATATTGGAGAAAAAGCAGTACGAAGGATATTAATAAAGTCTAGAGGCTCTGAAAACAGCAAAATTTGTTAACATGGGCCCAAAGCCCTTTAAGCCATTCGTTGTTCGAGCTGATCGCTTTTGAAGAGTCTCGTGGGAGCTATATCAAATAAAATTTAGAAGTATCCAATATTCTCCCGACCTCGTACAAATCGATTTTATTGTGCTCATATATGTAATTTTCTATACTAAAAATGGTGGAAGAAATCTGAATGTATTAATTAAACTTAATTTAAGTAAAATACTCAATGTTTTACTGTACTAAGCAACAAGCTGTTAAATGGAAGCACAATCTGGTAGTTTTTGAATACATGAAAGCGAATTACTTGAACCAAGAGTTAAAACGGCGAGAGCATATCTGCCTTCCTCGCTCTGCCAACTCAGCAATACAAGGCAGCGTCAGAACGCGCGCACGTGATAGTGCCCGGAATCTTGACATTGAGGACAAAAATGCCCACACTGAATTGGAAGATAGTCGGTCGTCTGATATGAGGTAGGGTATCCTTACGTGAACTTAACTATTGAGAGAAACACACAGAAATGATTGCCAATTGGGGAGCCTTGGCTTTTCCAAGATGAATTAATCCTTCATTTCAACTAATTTGTCACAAATCAGTGTTATAGTTGTATATTTGCGGTGATAGGAGACCTGGATGCGAGAGTCAGTGATGAGATGGTGTATGGTGTCATTGGCAGGTTTGGAGTAGCTGGGGTGAATGAGAGTGGCGAATGCTTGGTAGAATATTGTGAGTAGAGAGTGAGTTAGTGATTGGGAATAGTATGTTTGAGAAAATGAGTATAAACAAGTGCACATATGTGAGGGTGAATGAAGGTGTGATAGTGGAGAGAGCGTTGATGGATTATATTTTGCTTAGCAGGGGAGTGATTGGTCGTTTGCTTGACGTGCATGAATACCATGGTGAGATGAATGGGATATCGGATCATTGCTTGGTAGAAGGGAAGTTGAGAGTGAGTGGAGTGTGGGGAGGTGCAAAAAAGAGTGGAAGAGAGGTGTTAAATATAAACAAGTTGCTTGAATCTGAGCGTGAATGAGGGTATCAGGAGAAGATGAAAGTAGAATATGGGAGGGTGAAGGTAAGAGAGATTTGCGGAGTGGAAGAGAAATAGAATTTTTTCAAAGATGCAGTGATAAAGTGAGCAAGAGAAGTGTGTGGGGTAGGGAAGGTTGGAAGGGGGACTAGATAGGGGAGTCAATGGTGGAACGGAGATGTAGGAGCGGCGGTGAAAAGAAAGCGGGCGGGGCGTTCGAAAGATCACAAACACTAAAATTTGGAAGAGTATGAGGAGAGAAAGAAGTAAGAAGAATGGTAAGGAGAGCAAAAAAGGGGGTGGCGGATGAGGAGTGGGGAAAGAAGTTAGGAAGGGACTTTACTGAGAAAAGGGAGGTTTTTGGAAACAAGTGAAGATAATTTGGAAAGGACAGTTGTAGAATAAGGAATGAGTGAAGGATCCTAATGGTAGCTGGTAGTGGAGGGGTGTGATGTGCGGAAGAGATGGGCGGAGAATTTTAAGGAACTGGTGATTGTGAGGAATGATATAGGGGTGCGAGAGTGGTAGCTGTTGGAAGTGATGTTAGAATGTTTGAAGAAGTAAATGTAGTCGAATAAGAAGTGAAGAAATGAAAGGTACGTAGCACATGATGCAAATGGGAAAACTCCAGGTATGGACGGCTGCACGATTGAATGGTTAAAGAAAGGAGGAAATGCGGTTGTGTAATGGTAGGTACGGCTTTTTAATGTGTGTTTTGATGCTAGTACAGTGCATGTAGGTTAGAGTAGTGCGTGTATAGTAACTGTAGTTCCGTTGTATAAGGGAAGGGTGATAGGTATGAGAGCAGTAATGTCTCGCCTACCCGCTTTTGCGGTGAGAAACTTCCAGAACTAACTGGCACAGAAAACATAGTCTTTTGCTGACACCCTAAAAATGCCAGTAC